>VKOC01016541.1:0-17610 GCA_009364415.1 Spea multiplicata
GTGTCTGGGTGGCAGAGCCTGTCCTGATGTGTATTTAGTCATCTGTTTTTTGGCCCTTTACTTTCTGTAGGAATAAATTGAACTATTTAATTTTTACTTATCCAGAGATAAAACGCCCTCCTGAATTTCTAGTTACTTCAGAGGACAAAACAGTCTAGGCTCAGAAATCAGTGAGAGCAAAAGTAAAGGTATTGTGTTATTTACTCTATTTCAACCTGCGTATCTTATTAAAAAGTATTAGTGGCAGTAAATTGTGGCTTCAGTGTATGATGACTTTTTTTAGTCACATTGCTCTGCCTAGAGGATTGGCTGAGCGCCGCAATTCATTTGGGGTGGTCTGAGTTTCTTCCCTGCTGTGCTGTGAGTCTGTGACTGACAGACTCACTCGTCATGAGGGTGATCTGACCAGCCAAGGCCCAAGGAGTGCCACACTGCCACTAGTTTTTTTTTCTAAGTACCAACTAAATGGTCAAAGATTAGTTACTGTTTTGAATCTTTCATTAAAGATATAGCGCTTTATAAATAGCATGACGTTATGATTAATTTATTAAATATTTATGTAATGCTAATTGATTACAGTGACAAAAGCATGCTGAAATATAACTAATAGACAACAAGAAATGGTATATTAAATTTGTCAGAATTTGGTTTAACAAAAAATAAATAAATAAATAAATAGAAATGGGGCTGCTCAGTCTTAAATGCCCGGGCCTATTTTTTGTCCCAGTCCGGGCGTGTTCCTGAGCGACCGCTTGATGCCCCTCTCTCTCCTCCGTGTCAGTGCTTCCTTGCGGCTGCAAAAAAACACAACATTTCAATTGGGGGGCACACGGTGGGGCACAGCATGATGTAGGGGCGCCCTATGTAGACTCATCCACACGTATAATCCATGTGTTATGTCCTTTAAAAGTAAAGCAAAAGAAAATATAAACTAAAAGTACTAATTATCTACTAGTTTTTATTTCCTAAAATGAGACTGTTATATACATCAACAAACTGAAACTGAAAGAGTTTGTGCACAAGCACATACAGCATTTCTATTTAGACAGGAAGAGTTTTCCTGTCTATGATTGGCTGTTTGATGCAGCCAATCAGTGGCAGGAATTGTCGGTCCATGGAGGACGTGGAGAGCTGCAGCTTCTAGGTCAGGTATTTTTTTAAAAATGTATACATTTAAAGAATGCATATTAAAGCTCTCACAAAGTAATTAAATGTACATGTTTTTGGTGAGAACATCAAGGACATTAAACTGTCCCTTTAAGAAACACAAGCATTAAAATCTTAGCAGGAATGAAAAGCATGTGAAAAGGTGTAAGGAACAAAGTCAAACTTAGCTCTAGCTGAAAACAAACAAGTAATTCACTTGCCTGGGTATGAGGAAAGCCCCAGAATTTTTAAGATAGCAGCATTTCTTTCAGAAG
Source organism: Spea multiplicata (assembly GCA_009364415.1). Lineage (NCBI taxonomy): Eukaryota > Metazoa > Chordata > Amphibia > Anura > Pelobatidae > Spea > Spea multiplicata. The sequence continues at coordinate 1,422 of VKOC01016541.1, forward strand.
TAGCACTCTCACATACTTGCAGCGACATTTCCAATTAGCAATGAATACAATATTATCTGGAACATGCATAGTGCTAATGAATCAAGAAAAAACTCATGCTCACCTTTTTTTCAAACATATTTCTTTTGGTCCACATTGAGCAGCAGTGACACATTCCAAATAAGATAATTTAAATGTATTGACTAATCATTTTACGTCCCCCAGAGATTGTGCTATATGAATTTACATTTTGTTTTAAGACAACTGTTATTATGGTTATGGGAACGGTCCAAGCCATCAGCTCCTCTTCCCTTAATGTGTAAGGAAATTATATGGAATATGCATATGGATATCCTGAATCGAACACAAAATCATGAATTGATTAAGGTCTGGGTCTTTTTCAGCAGGAAACAATGTACAGACTAGATGGGCCAAATGATTCTTATCTGCTGTGAAATTCTATGTTTCTATCTTTATCTTAGTACACAATGATTTTTGACTCATTCAGTTAGATGGCTGCAAAGGAACTTGTAACTTTAGCAGCAGAATCAGTTTTTTAGTCTGAATATCTGTATGGCTGTGGCCTTCTCTATATACCCCAACAAGTTACAAAATACAAAAAGTTCTAAATTGAGCAGCTGATCAGGAATAGAATACCTGGTGTATTTTGATCAATGTTTACAACAGACAAGATATATAAAATGAAATATGTTAAAAATAGCAAACTGTTCTATTTTGACAAGTGAAGGCATTTTTAATAGAAATGTGTCAGAAAGGAGTTCCCTGGACACCAGCTGGCCTCAAGGTACCAGTAGATTCCAACTGCCTAAATCAATTTGTAACCACTTTGACAAAGAACAATTGAATGAGTGAAACAGACTTGCACAATCTTCATGAACACTCTGAATAGGGAAGGATTGAAAAATCATAAGCCTAGGGTTGGCATAACAAATGGTAAATACCACTTCTTTGTTCCTGTTCTATTAAATTCTTTTTTATGCTCCTTGAAAAGACAAATGCTGTGCTCGGTCCTGCACATGCCGTGTTTCTGCTTGTATGCCAAGGGATTTTCCTGTAGCAGGGTGCAAACAAGATCCTCACACAATTCTTCATCTTTTCAAAGACTGCCAGAATTAAAAGCCAGGTAAAACTGTAAAACCAATGCTTACCATTTTTCTATGTAGCCCTATTGCAAGAATATGAAATATTATTAGAGATGTAGAGATAATGTTGCATAAAGCTTACAAAGGCCTTGGTTGATTATGTGACTTCAGCTCATCCTATTAATATCATTTGATCTCACATGACTAGCCTCAGAAAACAGGAATGATGACAGCCGCTGTGTGAGCAGTTCGAAACTAATGGGTTTCCATCACATTACAAAAGTTCACATTTTTGTTTCCTAGATATTTCTGAATGTTATCTCCTATAAGTTTCAGCATTTATGTTCTGATAGCAAGTTGTAAAAGTAATATACACAGATCGCAACTTACTATGTTCTAGTAATCACATGCAAAATTGAGATTATCTGTGATAGGTCACTGTTAAGTGAGGTATACCCATCCAATGGGTTCCGTTAGAATAATACATTTGTCCAAAGATTCCTTGGCAGAGAAGCCAAGAATGGCAGACTGTTTGGATATTTTCAGCTCAGAGTCTAGGATTTTTTTTATAAGTGCATGGATATCTGCAGAACTTTTTTCAGGTGAAAGGGTATAATTTTATTTTCATCATGCTCAACCCTTTTTTACCATGTCATGGTCATTATAACATAAAGCATACACATACAAAGAGTTGAGAAACCTGATATAAAAGCCTAATAGAAGGATCAAGCCATGGGCGTAGCAATCAGATACTCTTTCTTCTGACCCTACCGTGACATTGAGAGGTCTTCTCCCCATAATCATCCCCAGAGTCCCTTTGTCCCCTCATTCACTAAGCCACACCTCTCTTTTATTTACTCTCTGTAGTTCAGGTATAGATCAAATAACACATGTAAACAGCACTTGCATGTATAGATCAACTGAATAAGACATACAAACCCTGTATTTGCAGGTATACATAAATAATGTATGGAAAGATAGCGTAACTGTCACAGTAATGCTGGAGTATTAAGGAAGGTCGTCCCCGCAGAAGTTCTTCTGCCCAAACTGCTGTTACTGAGAGAGGAGATCCCGGCAGCAGCAGCCCAGGACTTAGATGATCCCAACAGTGGACAACCTCCCACCAGCTGGAGATAGTTACTGAGCGGCAGCAGAGGCAAGGCGCAGTACAAGACAGGAACACAATGTGGGTAGTCAGCCAAGCCAGGGGTCCGGTACACAGAGCGGGTAGTCAGCCAAGCCAGGAGTCCGATACACAGAGCGGGTAGTCAGCTAAGCCAGGAGTCAAAACCAGAAGTCACAGGCGAAGGTACAAAATCGTAGCGCAAAAGAGGAGTCAGGCAAGCCAAAGGTCAGAACACAAAACTAGAAACACGAGCTGAATCCAATAAACTAGAGAGACCACAACAGGGTGCCTGTGAAAGGCAAACCCGGCTTTTTAAAACTGGCGCCAAACACAAGCCCCTCCCGGACCAGAACAAAGACCACGCCTCCCAGCCGGCAATCAATCCCTAGACGAGCGCGAGCCCGGGAGGCGGACCGACGACCGGAGGACGGGTAAGTACTCAGGCTCCGGGAACCGTTGTTCCCGGAGCTGAATCTCCCCCGACGCATACCTCGGGCGGGGGATTGTCCTCTGCCCGGGGAGATGTCCTCCCGGGAACCGCGGCCAACCCTCCGCCCGCAACTAGCCCCTGTGGCGCGGAGGACCGGGACCGCCCGCCTTCCCGAACGGCCGGCGTTCGAGAAGCGCGGACGGTTCTCCTCCTGGCGGCGTCCGGAGCCGCCGGAATAGTGACAGTAACAGATACAGATCAACAGAATAACACATATACCCAGCTTTGCAGGTATAAATCAACTGGAATTCACATAAAAAGGTAAAGATCAAGGGCGTACCTAGAGTATTTGGCACCTGGGGCGGATCCTGCATGTGGCACCCCCCCACAAACACTTTAAAACTGCATAGCTTCTATCGTTATATACTGGCGCAGACATTGAAGGTGGTACAGCATTACTGTTATCATTATATACTGAGGCAGACATTAACGGTGGTACAGCATAACACCTACCACTATATATTGAGGCAGACATTGACAGTGGTACAGCATTACACCTATCACTATATACTGAGGCAGACATTGATGGGGGTACAGCATAACACCTATCACTATATACTGAGGCAGACATTGACGGCGGTACAGTGTAATCCCTATTACTATACATTGAGCCAGACACTGATAATAGTGCAGCATAACTCCTATCTGTTACGTTCTGCCCAGGCTGCGGAGCTGCATATCTGTCCTGCTTTAGTTTCTCTGCTTTGCTTTGATCCGTTCCTGGATTTCCTTTTGCTTTGCTTTATTTTCCATTCCTTGCTTCTGCTCCGGCTCTTTGCTTCAGCTCTGCTTCCTTTATTAGTTGTGCCCCACCTGTGTGTTCTGTTTGTCTCAGTCTGCAGTCTGCGGTATGTCTCAGTGCTGTGTGTTTGGTTTACATGTGTGGTTTGTTTTGTATCTTTGTCAGCAGGGATTAGCGTTAGGACCCACCGTCATTGGAGTACTTTGGCGTAGTGGTGGGCTAAGCATACTATGGCCATATCATGTGACGAAATCTCCAATAGTTATCTTGTAGTCCTAGGCTAGTTTCTGTATTCATGTTTGTCTGTCTTTTATGTACCTTTGCCCTTCTTCCTTGAATCATCTGAGGATTCCGGTTCCTCTCTCCTCTCCCCATGTCCTAGTTAAGATTTCCTATCCTTGCTTAAAGGAAGAAGCGTCCGAGGGTTTCGGCTCCTCACTCCTTCCCCTGTGTTCCTTGCCTTCTTCCCTGTCCTTTGTTGTGCCCTGTACCATGTATGTCTTGTCAGGTTATGTTTATTCCTTGTCTTGTGCCTGTTTATTCTTTACGCTATTCATGTCATGTTTCTATCCACTTCTCGTGTATATCTCATATCATGTGTCCTGCCTGGTCTCCCTTTCCCTTGCTTGTTATGTGTCTGCTACATTAACCCTTTGCTTAGCCTTCATTCTCCCAGCCTGCAGCATCCTGCTCGTGATCCATGGGATATTCTTCATGCCTGCTCCAGGGTGCCTGCAGGATTCGTTTTGTTCTGGACTACATCTGCTGCCATATCAGGGCGCTGGTGTTTGGCTGTACTAACCTAGGTGCTCAACGCCTGGGCGAGTGTGGTCACCCTGCAACCAGGCCCTGCCCCAGACTCCACTGCTGCATCGTGACTCCTGTAAACTACATCGGGCGCGCTGGGTCCTTCCAGTCACCAGCTTGGACCCAGTCCGTGACACAATCACTATATACTAACCCAAACATTGATGTGGCGTAGGCCTTCCACTTCATTGTCTGGCTTAGGGATGAACCGAAATGAAAATTCTGGACTGAAATCGAAAATTCAGCATTTACCTGTCTGAAACCAAATATGACCCCCCCACCATAAAAAAACCTCACACTTTTATTTAAAGTAAGTAACACAGCAAAATAGGACAAAAAAAATTCAATAACAATATTAATATATATATATATAATATTATATATATATTATATATGATTGTTAACAGCAATCACACTCCTATCATACCTAGCATACCCAGATTCCAGCATGTACTATCTGACTTGGCATGATAGGAGTGTGATTGCTGTTAGCAGATTATATATATATATATATATATATCAATATAGTTATTATTATTGTTCACATGTGAACTCAGCACTAGAGGCATAGAATCAGACATACAAATCCCGTATTTGCAGGTATACAATAATAATGTATGGAAACATAGCAAGAGATAAAACTACAGGCATAGATGATAGGTTGCACAACCCAAAGCCAGCCCTGGCGTCCACACTGCCCACATAGAACCTGACCAGCACCCAGATTACACACATAGGACTTATTACCATCTTTGTCCCCAAACAGCCCAGCATGAGTCAACTTTGTCCTCAAACATCCCGGCCTGTGCCATCTTTGTCCAAGAAACACCCTGCCTGTGTCATCTTGGTCCCCAAGGCTCAAACATCCTGCTTGTGCCATCTTTGTCTTTCCACAAATCAATTATACCTAATTATATCTATCATACACACAAACACTAACAGTCACTCACTAATTCACATAATTAACTCACACAATCATTTATTCTCTCTCATTCACACACATTTACACATTCTTTAATGCATTCTCACAAACTCATTATCTCCCTCATTCAGACAATTCATCCACACATTCATTCATTCTTTCACTCATTCTCACTATCTACCATTCCCCTTTTCTACCCCTTCTCACTATCTACCCCACCTCTCCCTCCCTTCTCAGTATCTACCCCCCTCCCTTCTTACTATCTTCTCCCCCTCCCTTCTTACTATCTTCTCCCCCTCCCCTCACTATTTACCCCTCCCCCATCCTCGCTATCTACCCCCTCCTCCCTCCCCACACTACCCCCACTCCCTCCTTCAGTCCCTCCCACTATCTACCCCCTCCCTCCTCACTATATACCCCCTCCTTCCCCGCTATCTACCCCCCCCCTCCACCTACCTACCCCCTCCCTCCTCACTATCTTACCCCTCCCTCCTCACTATCTACCTCCTTCCTCACTATCTTCCCCGCTCTCCCCCCTCCCTCCCCACTCTCTACCCTCTCCCCCTTTGTAGTTAAAGGTTTGGGACTTACCATCCAGAAGTCCTGCGGCGGGAGCACGATGCCTCCGTCTTCCTGCTCTGCCGCTGCTTCCTGCTCTGCCGCTGCTTCACTGCTGAGCGCCGAAATATGATGCCCCAAACATATTATCCTTGCCATCTTTGCCTTCAAACAGCTTGTCTGTGCCTTATTTGCCCCTTGTCCCCCTCTAACATACAGTCTAGCACACATGTAAACACACACAAATTTACACACGCTAACAAACATACACATGCTTACACATACACTTACATACTCAATAACACACACTTACACTCAGTTTATCACACACACTCCCTCTCACATCACCTTCACATACACATTCATGCACATACATAAAAACTTACACATTCACCCTTGCGTACAGGGTAGGCCCTAACATATGCAGCTGTATAAGGCTTGGAGTTCATGGGAGACCGTATCCACCAGGTTCTCTCTCTACTAATTTTAAGTGCTCAAGTATCTAGTGAAAACAAATTCTAATGCACATCTGCTTCCAAACCACGCATTGCAGTAGATGCCTTAGCAACTGTAATGAGCTAGGGAAAAACTATGTTTGTGTAGTGGACAATAATCCTAAACACTCTCTGCAAGTAGGCCTAGTATGTGTCACAATCTCTCCCGGGGGTGACGGATGTCTCCTTCGATGCGGACAGTCGGTACCCCGATCGCCGGCATCATGATGCCCGACGGAGCATTGATCCCCAGTATTCTGTACTTACCCGCTCCCGGTCCAGCGGCGTTCCTCCAGTCTGTATCAATGGGGGCGCGGCTGGACGGGTCCGGAAGCGGAGTTCTGGGAGACTGCCCAGAACTGCGATGATGCGGTCCAGGGGGCGGAGCTTGTAAGGGCGCCAGTTTTAAAAACCCAGGAAATGCTTTAGTCTGTACCCTGTTGTGGTCTAAGTATCCAGAGTTATTGCTACTGCTCGTTACTTTAGCTTTTGACCTCTGCCTGCCTGACGATTCTTTGCTTAGCGATTCTGTACCTTCTCCTGCTTATCCTGGTTACCAGTTTTTTGGCTTGTCTGATTACCCGCTCTGTTACCGACTTGGCTCGTCTGATTACCCACTCTGTTACCGACCGGCTATCCTGAGTACGTTACCTGAGTTAACCCCTGCTCTGCTGCATTTGCCTTCTGGTTCCTGCTGTCGGGGGTTCCTGCACCTTGCACTCCAACTCAGCCCTTAATTTATCCACCTGCATCTGGCCTCCTCACTGTTGGAATCATCCCAGTCTCCACTCCCTGTCACTAAGGGTCTCCCTTGGTGTGGGCTTCGGAGCAGAAGAACTTCTGCGGTGAGTGCCTTGGTGTTCGTGGTTGTGACAGTATGCATATAAAATGGTTAAAGTATTCCTAAAATTGTGCTGTTCCTAATACTCTTCTGAAGACATTTCAGAACATTAGAAATATCATCCCTATTATTATTATGGAATGATTGAACAATTATCAGTCCATATTTTGGGCCATTCATATTACTTGTAGACATGGAACACAAGGAAATTCAGCTGAATTGCATTGTTTTGTGCACAGAACATACATTTATTGGTAAACATGGGTATGGAAGGTGGTAATAACCATTGGGCTGAACAAACACAAAGCTATGCAGTAGGCAATGTTCATGGTATATTTCATAGTAAATGTAAAAAAATATGACTGATACATTTACAGTGCGTATGTGGGAGCTTTGAGTATAATTTCACATGTATCTTAATATTCCTTGGCAATTATATAAATTCTTGTGCAACAAATATTGCTTATCTGTTCTATAGAAGCACTTAATTGGCAGAAAAGTTTGGAAAATGTATAACAAAATATCATAAAGCACTTGTTACTTGTCACAGGAAACTCATGCAAGAGCTTGTGATGCCAGGGGCATATATACGTTAGCAATACAACATATCGCCGTGTCATCTCTTTCACACTCACAGATTTATTAACAAACCTAAAATAAAAATAGCATGACTGCAGAATCAATAGCTTTCCCAAAATTAAACAAGATTGTCTGAAGATCGTTTTTCAGGCTTTTTATTTCAGTGGTAAATGGCTCTTCCATGTAACTCCATAAATGAGGAAGGATATGTTCACTTGGGGATCCAAACCCTTCTGTCCTTCTTTCATCCCATGATGTCCTTCTTTTCTAGAAGCTCAATATTTTGTGGGTTATGAGTTTACATAAGGCTTCATAGTCCTAAAAGTGTATAGAAAAATCTTAAGATGTATTTAAATTGAAACTGTGCAAGCAAACTAAATAAATGACTATTACCCACATATCTCTCCCCATTTCAAATGTTTGGAGGTATTATAACATAAATAACGAAACTTTTAAAATTGAGAAGTAAACTTTCAAAACTATGCAAACTTAAGTAAAATAAAAAGTGTATTCAAATATTAAAACAGGAGAACACACAAATAAATATCAGTGCATACCCAGCAAATACCATTCAAAAACACTATCTAAGGCATACATATTAGGGATTCCTTCACACTATATGGCCATATATTACTTTGCTGCCACTATGTCAAAGTACCCCAAGTTTGGCAAATCCTATCTTAAGTTTTCATTGCTAAGTTGCTTACCAAGGAGCTGAATCAGTGGGTCTGCTTTGGGAGGTGAAAGGCCACCTTTGTGAGGTGTGTATTTTTTTTGCCATTTAGACATCTGGTCCTACCGCCCCCATGTCCCATTTTTTTTTGCCATTTGGGACATCTGTGAACCCGGCCAATTCAATTTGAATAGACCCTCTTTGAACCCGGCCAATTCAATCTGAATAGACCCTCTAAACTCATTCAGTTTTCTATTGTTGATGCCATCTTGTGAATGACGGCAACATCATTTACATGATGGCACTTGTGGTTGCTCTTCGGAGCAATCACAAGGCTATCAGGGTAGGGGGGTGTGTTGCTACATGCCTCGATATCGAGGCATGTCAGCAACACAGTTAATGCTTAGGAAGCGATTCCCATCGCCTCCTAAGCTGTTTTAGCCGGGCATCATTTTTCTTGCGGGGAGCGCTTTCCTCCTCGGATCCACGTCAGCCTCACTTGTGAGGCTTCCGTGGATGCTGCAAAGCCGGCGACCGTGGTGATGCAGCTGTTTACGTGTACGCGCTGTTTTCGTTATCACGTTGCACTGCAAGCCCGTACAGCTGTTTACGTGTACGCGGCTTGCACTGCAAGCCCGTACATATACGGGCTTTGTTGTTAAGGGCTGTCCATGAGTGGTGATCTGGCTATTGCTCCTCTTCCCGAGTTTTGTCTAAAGGCTGTCCTGTACAGCAGGCAATTACTTTCATGGGATCCATGTATAAAGTGGATATAGAGGCAAAAGGTGATAATTATTGACCTTGTGGTTGTGGCAGCACCATGAGATTTGAGGGAAAAACAAGCCTTCTGGCTTGTCTGGTGTTTGTAGATGAGTGTTTAATAATGCTTCTGCTACCTCCTTATTTTTTTTTTACTAGATCACTTACAACTTAATCACTTACTGATCGTTTACTCCTCATCAAAATCAATGGGAGCACTTTCTGAGGATTCACACTGGGTCTGAACAGGTATCACATTTGGGGATACTGGCAGACTATAAACTCACGTGCAACTGTAAAAAAGCAAGCATATGCCGCTTCCTCTCAACTTCTTCTGGACATGTGGCCCCTATGTTTGGAGTTCTCACAAGCGAGAGATGTAAGTGTATGCTTCTACTATTTTCATATTAAAGAGCAGCTGCTACAGAAATAACACAGCTATGGGTTCATGGTAGGGCATGTGCACAGGGTGTCTCATTAGACACCCCTTCCAGAACCCTCGCCAAGCTAGTGATAGAGCTTTGGGCACTTTGAATATCTGACATGGCAGTGTGAAAAGGATGTTCCTTGTACTGTACTTGAAAATTAATATGCATTATAAATTATATTCACTAAAAACACAAGATTAACTGTTCTGCGCGTTTGTCTAGCAATGTTACTGTTCAATTAGTAGATGCAGTGAACAAACATCTTCAAAGTCTTTAGTCGGGATAATGGACATGCTGTACTAGACAGTGCATTATTTCAGGACCTGCCTGTTCTGACCATTCTGCTGTATAAGGAAGATGAACCGTGAGTTCTGTCCCTAATTACAATGGAGTTCAGAAAAACTTTCAACTGACAATTTTTGGTGCTAATGGTACTACGCACAAAGCAGACTGATTTTACTCCAGTACATATTTATAGCACATGTATTCAAATTATATGTTTGATAACTATAGGTAATAATCATATGCTAGAATACCACCAATGAAAAACAGGAAAACAAACTCTAGTGTCTTCAATGCTTAAAGGGATCCTCATATTCTAAAAGGCTTTTTTTAAGTATAACTGAACAGTCCGAATGTAAAGTAAAACTATTAAGCATATATAGCCTAGGCTATAAGAAGATTGCCAAGACCTTGAAACTGAGATGCAGCACGGTAGGCAAGACCACGCAGCGGTTTAACAGGACAGGTTCCACTCAGAACACGCCTCACCACGGTCGACCAAAGAAGTTGGGTGCACATGCTCAGCGTCATATCCAGTGGTTGTCTATGGGAAATAGACATATGAGTGCTCCCAGCATTGCTGCAGAGGTTAAAGGGGTGGGGGGTCTGCCTGTCAGTGCTCAGACCATAAGCCGCACACTGCATCAAATTGGTCTGCATGGCTGTCATCCCAGAAGGAAGCCTCTTCTAAAGATGATGCACAAGAAAGCCTGCAAATGGTTTTGTCAGGCTCATCATATTGCAGCCCTTAACTGGATGATGGAGTCCAGAGCACAGGAGCACACGCAGTGACAGAAACAAACTTCACAAATGACACAAGTGGAATGTTTGGTTATGTATATAGACTACTGGGGAGTATGAAGGTAGAAAAGTCCAGGTAAGTATCCAAAAGGGTCTGGGACAGGTAGCAGTAGGCAGTCCAGGTCAAACAGGCAACAGGCTGGCAAAAGGGTAAATCCAAAAGGCAGTCCGGGTCAATGAGGTAACAGGCAGGCAGGTAAATCCAATAGACAGATCCAGAGTCTGGCACGAACCGTGGCTCCAAAGAACTTCATGAACTCACAACTCTGTTACTGGGAGGCAGGGATTTAAAGCATGTTCATTAGGTCAGGTGTGAGTGGTCTAGGCTTCAGATGAGGGTGATAGCATAACAAAACACAGCTGAATAGAAATACACAGCACATTCATCATAGCAAAGAGACTTGAACTATCCTGCAGTCAAGATAGAGTCCTGACAGGTTTGCTGAAGACAAGCAGACTAAGGACATGGATTACTGGAACCATGTCCTGTGGTCCGATGAGACTAAGATCAACTTATTTGGTTCAGATGGTGTCAAGCATGTGTGGCGGCAACCAGGTGAGGAGTACAAAGACAAGTGTGTCTTGCCCACAGTCAAGTATGGTGGTGGGAGTGTCATGGTCTGGGCATGCATGAGTGCTACCGGCACTGGGGAGCTACAGTTCATTGAGGAAATCATGAATGCCAACATGTACTGTGACATACTGAAGCAGAGCATGATCCCCTCCCTTCGGAGACTGGGCCGCAGGGTGGTATTCCAACAGGATAACGACCCCAAACACACCTCCAAGACCACCACTGCCTTGCTAAAGAAACTGAGGGTAAAGGTGATGGACTGGCCAAGCATGTCACCAGACCTAAACCCTATTGAGCATCTGTGGGGCATCCTCAAACAGAAGGTGAGGAAGCACAAGGTCTCTAACATCCACCAGCTCCGTGATGTTGTCATGGAAGAGTGGAAGAGGACTCCGGTGGCGACCTGTGAAACTCCATGACCAAGAGGGTTAAGTCAGTGCTGGAAAATGATGGTGGCCACACAAAATATTGACACTTTGTGCCTAATTTGGACATTTCCACTTAAGGGTGTACTCACTTTTGTTGCCAATGTGTTAGACATTAATAGCTTGTATGTTGAGTTATTTTGAGGGGACAGCAAATGTACGCTGTTATACAGGCAGGGTGTCATTTCTGCAGTGTTGTCACATGAAAAGATATAATAAAATATTTCCAAAAATGTGAGGTGTGTACGCACTTTTGTGAGATACTTTAGCAACAGTGGGTCTATCGTGAATACTGATTCATCTACCAATGACGTTCTGACAACCATCTTTGGGGATTGTGTTTTCAGCTGCCATCCTATTACTATGATGCCTGGTTTACACGAGAACTTGCTGAAGAAAGTTGTCAGCCATTTAAATACTTAGACCCTCTTAATAGGATATTCTGTTTGGAAGTATCTCATTTGCTAATCTCTGTGACATGTGCAGGGGTACATAACAGAACAAGTGTTTTCCATCAGTACCAAGTAAATCTAATACTCCAATAAACATAATAATTCACATAAAATATGTGAGCATTTAATGCCCTGTGATACACAAATTATATGCTGAGGGAGACTGTGTCCTTAAATATACATCCATTGGTATATAAAAAGTAGCCAACCACCTATAATAATATTCAAAATATTGTGAATTAAAAAATATATATTGTTTCTTTTTAGTTTTTGCATAATATTTTCATGAATATGAATCATTAATGATCATGACTATGATCCCTTAGCTGCACAGATAAGCAATAACAGGATTTTTCATTTAATTGTAATCTACTTCAAGATAATTATTATTCCTCTCAGCATATGATCCTAACAGGCAGAATCAATTTGCACATTAATGAAGCGCTTTCTGTAATTACTTTCATACGGCTTGTCTGTGAAATGATGGGTCCTTTACACACTTATATATTCACATTCAATTACACACAAGCATACCCTAATATTCTGATAATAAAACCCCTATAACACAAGTAGCCCTACTTCACCACAGACTGCCCTGCCTATAATACAAGTCTTACCATGAACATTGTTATACTGCCTTCAATATAGCCTTCAGTCTCCCGAGTAGACATCTCCCTTTCCTATCTGTAAGATATGAGATTAATTGAAGATGTGTGGACAGGGTCTGGAAGCTGGGCATAACAATTTCATGTTCTGAAGCACTTTCTTCACTCCACCCTTTTGTTTTCAGAAACTGCTTCGAGTATGAAGTCTTCTGCCCTGAGTGTAACAGGAATGACCCTCATCATTCTGGAGAAAATGTGAAACCCTTTCCATGATGTAAGAGGATCACCTCAGTTTTATTTTTCATACATTTTTGTACTGCAACGTGTGCCATCTTGTTTATCCATTTAATTACTATTGCAGGATGTATCAATCAAGGGCATGACATTCTAGCATAGAGGTTTGGTCAGAGAATCTAATGGGTTGTGATCTTGTTCCGTAAAGACACCTGCTAAGGATTTGTGAGAGGTGCAATTTATTGTTGATACAGTAAATGTAAATGAATGCACTTGGAATGTAAAATATAGTGTTTGGAGTACTGTGTTGAGTGCCTTGGGAGTAATTATTTCTGAGCACTTAGTTTGGCAGACAATGTAACAAAGCAGCAGAAAATTTAAACAGGACACTGGGTTGCGTAGCTGGAGACCTTAGGCATTTTGATTTAAGAGAAGATTGCCTTTATTCCATTGCTGAGGGTAATGAGACTTGTTATATTGACTGCTGAGAGGCAATTCATAAATACTACTGTCCATATTACTTGTGTTTGGTCAAAAAGTTGTGAACATTCAAAAAGTTGCTTCATCCATTTATTTTTGGAACCAACAATCACATCATCAGCAAGGAAAAAAATGTTTTCCTCTCACTAGTAGAACCTCACTCTCATTCTAGCCTTCACTGTATAAATGTTATCTTCATTAAATAGCAACTAGCCTTGGGGTGCCTTGACAAGGTTAAACTTGGAAAAATGTATCTATCTCACATTTGACTAGTACAATGTCTGAGCTGAACCATTCTTATTCCAAATAAAAATATAGAAATTGTGTCGTATTACCACATCTTTATAACAGGAGGCATTTTCATTTGAATCGTTGGAGGAGCAAAACTCTTGAGAACATAGACTAATTACTGCAGTTTTTTGGACATGAAAAAACTGCAATACTGCACTTTTATTGCAGTATTACTGCACTTTTACTGCATTTGTACTTCACTGTACTGCAGTTGTACTGAAGTATTACTGTACATTTAGTGCACTTTTTTTTATATTGCAAACCTACAGTTGTACTTCAATGTACTGCAACTTTATTGCATTTGTACTTCCGTACAAAAATAACTGCAGTAAAACTGCAGTACAGTGAAATACAAATGCAGTAATACTGCAGTAAAAGTGCAGTATTGCAGTTTTTTCATGTCCAAAAAACTGCAGTATTACTTCAGAAAAACTGCAGTAATTTTTTCGTAAGAGGAAGTTTTTATGTAAACATTTCTATAGATAACATATTTCTAAAGGTACCATACTCTGTCTACTCTAAGTCTCTCCTCTGCTCATAATATGGCAAATTAACCTAGTTCTCAATGAGGGTACCATTGGAGAATGCACTGCAACAAGTGGACATCAGGAGATGCTACAGTGAATGCAAACAAATGTTTACATTGCTTACTTACAGTGAAACATTGCTTTGTTTTCAGAAAGACTGTAATGTTACTCCCAAACTGCGCTTCAGGGTGGGGCTGGATGAGCATTCCAAATGTGTAAAATGCCCGGTTGTAAACATGGACCTTCTTCATTGTCTTTGGTAATGCACATTAACAGTTTTTGGTCCAAGACTTACATCAATTTCTCCTAAGGCATACATTTTCGAATTTCCAAAGCTTGGGCTCTTTTTCAGGATTTTATCACCATAAGGTAATCCCCTAATCTATTGGCTACCCCCCCAATACTAAGTAGCCCAAATCTGCAATATGTGGTTGTCCAGGTGGAAATTTATATTTTAGGTGGTTTGGCTGAAGTCTTCCTTATATAAAGAAAATAAGGTTACATTTCTTTCAACAATTGGTCCCCATTTATTGCGATTTTGGATGGGTCAGTCAGACAGGGACTCTTAAACACATTTAAATGCACTGAATGGTTCCCCCTTCACCCGATCAAAGGTGTCCATCCTATACAGTGATTTTTCACAGTCATAGGACATCAGAAATGGTGGAATGGTTTTCTACCGGTTGCTGAGGGGTATAAATAGTAACTAGGGGGTCCCAGCTGGGATAGCGGGTGGTGAGCTAATTTTACAGGGTGTTACAGGAGCCTCCATGCCCTGTGCTCCTGGAGGGGCCTGTGGGCCAATCACCTCCCTAGACTATGGGCCCTGGCCTTGGAAGGGGTTCTGTTTCTTGGGAGGTGTTACAAGGGGTCCATTGGAACTACTTCTTCCCCCTGGTACAGAGTGCCATGTTTCCTCAATTACTAGAGGCTCTAAACATTGTGGACACCAGACACAGATTTGGGGTTACCTGCATTTTGCATGGAGGTTTCATGTGTGGTGTTTAACTCTCCATCGGATCAAAAAAATATTTGTGATAGAGGAAGCAGCAAGCTAATATTGAGCCTGCCCTAGCAGATTCCTGCATCTGCTCCCCCCTCTCTGCGATTCCCCCACACTCCCTGTTGAAGGCCACCCTTTCCTTCAGATTTATTCAGGTGTTACAACCGTACAAACTAATGAATTAACTTAAAAAATGACCAATATTTTGGACTGTGCACTAAAACACTAATGTTCACGACATACAGTGCATTTGTCTCCTTTATGCCGATATCGTGGGGGGCCGCTGTTTCCCCTCTGCCTTGCTCGACGCAGCCGCATAGGAACCGCTGTATAAGACGCACCCAATTTTTAGACCCCAATTTTTTCTAAAAAAGGTGCGTCTTATACATGGGGAAATACGGTATATATATATATATACACACACACTCTTTACTGGCAACCAGGCAGAATGGATATATCAGTAAATTGAGTGCAACAGATTGACATTACTTAGAATGTGACAATACATGCATAAACTTTTATAGATTTGGAATGGAAAAAGTGGTTAGACATGGGTTCCCTAAGAATCTGAGCTCTAGGCATTGTTTCAAAGTATCATTCAATAACATACTGTATATAAGCGCAATATGCGGTGGGATTAAAGAACAATGTAGTACCACTAATTATATTAATGAGTGCTGCTAATTAAAAAGAGCAATCGCCACAATTTACTCCACTAGTTAAAAATACTACTACTTGTGTAGTGTAGTGTGTGGGTAGGCAATGGATATATATAAACCTTATAAGAGAAACTCTTACACTTTCCAGGGCAACCGATCTTACGCGGGCCGTGCCTCGACCCCTGTTACAACAAGAGCACTGCTACTTACCGGTGGGAGGGTCTTTTGTACTGCAAAGAGGAAGCGGAACCCAGCAGAGTTCACGCGACATCACATGACTCTGCTCCAGTCCTGCTTCCTCTGTGCAGTACCAGAGAACGCAGAGGGAGGCCGTGTCCCCTGCTGAAGTCTGTGA
>VKOC01016542.1:0-21152 GCA_009364415.1 Spea multiplicata
CTTCCGAATCCGGGGTTGGAGCGGTGCTCTCGCAACGTGCTTCGTACAGTGGTCCACTACATCCTTGCGGCTTTTTCTCCAGACACTTCTCCACGGCCGAAAGGAATTATGATATCGGCAATAAGGAGCTGTTGGCGGTTATTCTGGCCCTGGAGGAGTGGCGTCACCTTTTGGAGGGGGCTTCGGTACCTACCTTGATCCTGACCGATCATAAGAACCTCCAATACATGGAATCTGCCAAGTGTCTCAATCCACGTCAAGCTAGATGGGCGCTCTTCCTCTCCCGCTTTCCCTTTGTGCTGACGTACCGTCCCGGATCAAAGAACACTAAGGCTGACGCTTTGTCCCGCATGCATGTACGACCAGAGGAGGAAAGCAGGGAGCCTGAACCGATTGTCCCTTCTACCAAGGTCGTGGCAGCCATTCAATTACGAGGTTATGCACCTCTCCTGGATCGCATCACTCGCTCTCAGGGTCAAGCTCCGGATTCCAGGCCTCCAGGGAAACTGTACGTCCCTCCCAGTTTGCGGGTGCCTATCCTTCGCACACTCCATGGCGCCAGAACCTCGGGACATGCGGGAGTGGGCGCACCAAGGACTTACTTTCTCGGACCTTTTGGTGGCCTCACTGGGGCAGGGATGTTACGGCTTTCATCCAATCGTGTACCAGGTGCGCAGCTAACAAGTCCTCTCGCACTCGGCCTGCTGGACTCCTTCGGCCTCTGCCTTGTCCCTCTGTCCCCTGGACTCATGTGGCCATGGATTTTATTGTCGAGTTGCCTTCGTCCAGGGGACATACCGTGATTCTTGTAGTGGTCGACCGGTTCTCAAAGATGGCTCACTTTGTTCCGCTACGGAAATTGCCCAGCGCCTCCACCTTGGCAGACATTTTTATCCGGGAGATTGTGCGGCTCCACGGAGTGCCTTCTGAAATTGTGTCAGACAGGGGGACGCAATTCATAGCAAGATTCTGGCGCGAATTCACGAGATCCTTGGGCATCACATTAGCCTTCTCCTCGGCTTATCATCCTCAAACGAACGGTCTGGTTGAGAGGGCTAATCAACATCTAGAGCAATACCTGCGTCTCTTCATTAATGACCACCAGGATGACTGGGTCGATCTACTGCCGTTCGCGGAGTTTGCCAGGAACAACACACTCCAGGAGTCCACCAGAATCTCTCCATTTTTCTGTCTGTATGGTCTTCACCCACAGCCTCTTCCGGAGACAGTACCTGTATCGCCTGTTCCGGACCTGGAGGAAAGACTTGCTTCTATCCGTGCCACCTGGGCTTCTGTCCATTCTGCACTGGAACGCGCTGCCCAGCTTCAACAACGTCAGGCCAACAAGAGGCGTTCACCCAACCCATCGTATCGGCCTGGTGATAGGGTGTGGCTATCTACGCGGTTCCTGAGACTCCGGGTTCCATCCATGAAATTGGCTCCGAGGTTTATTGGACCCTTTCCGGTTCTGCGTCGGATCAACCCAGTGGCCTATGAACTCTCGCTGCCCAGGACTCTTCGCATTCCTAGAGTATTTCACACCTCCTTGCTGAAACCTTTGGTCTGTAACCAGTTTACCCGAGGCGAACGTTCTGCGACTGAGACTGCCCAGAGGGCTTCCGAGAGACGCACTCCGTGGGTCATTCTCGATTCCCGGCGGCAGCAAGGCAGCCTACAATATCTGGTGCAGTGGAGAGGTCTCGGTCCCGAGGAGCGTTCCTGGATACCAGCGGCACGCCTCGCTGTGCCAAGATTGATACGTGCATTCCACGCTAGACACCCGTCGCGTCCTGGTGGTCGCCCTGAGGGCGCCCTTTTGAGGGGGGATACTGTTACTTACCCGTCCTCGGTTCCCACGTCGCCGCAGCAGCCGCCACGCAGGAGAGGGAGACCCCCCTCCACCGCACGGCCACCTCCGCAGTAGCCGACACGAGGGAGAGGGAGACCTCCCTCCACCGCACGGCCACCTCCGCAGCAGCCGCCACGAGGGAGAGGGAGACCCCCCTCCACCGCACGGCCACCTCCGCAGCAGCCGCCACGAAGGAGAGGGAGACCTCCCTCTCCACCGCACGGCCACCTCCGCAGCAGCCGCCACGAGGGAGACCCCCCTCCACCACAAGGCCGCTTCCGCTGCCTTCCTCTGAAGTGCCGCGCAGGAGAGGCAGACCTCCTGGTACACGGCGTCCTGCTGCTGCGCATGCGCGACCTCTAGTGGCGAACTCGCATACTAGAGGAATTTATGAAGGGAGATTACGCCATCCACAAGATGGCCGCGAGTCACAGACACCGGAAGTGATGTCATGAGGGGCTGATGGGAGATTCAGACTTCCTCTGCGGTTCTCCATTTAAACCCCTCAGACCAGTTTCACCTTGCCTTCTGATGGTCGTCTATGCCTTGTGCTAGCACCCAGATAGCGTTTTGGTTCCTGTATTCTCGTGTATGATCCCGGCTTGTCTGACTTCGTTGTGTTCCTGATTCCTGACCTCGGCTACGTTTACGTTTATCCTGTTTTCCTGAATCCTGACCTCGGCTACGTTATATGACTATCCTGCTCTCCGGAAACCTGACCTCGGCTTGTTTGACCTGTTCTGTCCTGGAGTCCTACCTGACCACGGTGTCTCCTAACTACTTGTACGTGACAATAGCCCTGTATTTTGTGCCTTTCTAAAACAATATCCAGACCCCTTTTAAAGGCATCTAGTGTATTTGATAACACCACCTCCCTTGGCAGTGAATTCTATACTTTTATTGTCCTTACTGTAAAGAATCCCTTCCTTTGTCGTCTATGAAACATGAGCTCTTCCAGTCTCAGAGGGTGACCTCTAGTTCTTTGTATATTTCTGTTAATGAACAGGTCACTGAAGAGCTCTTTATATTGGCCCTGCATATATTTATATAATATATTTATATAATGTTATAATATCCCCTTTTAACTTTTTTAGTCTCTCTTCATAACAAGTATCATCCAATCCCCTTATTAATTTTGTAGCCCTCCTTTGCACTTTTTCTAATTCCATAATGTCCTTTTTAAGGACCGGTACCCAGAATTGTACCGCATATTCGAGGTGAGGTCATACCAATGACCTGTAAAGAGGTAAGATAATATCCTCCTCCCTTGAATCGATACCTCTTTTTATGCATGCGAAAACCTTATTGGACCTCGCAGTTGCTTGCTGGCATTGCACACTGTTGTCAAGTCTGTTGTCAACCGTTATTCCTAACCACTTCTCATTGTAGTTTCCCCTAAGGATATTCCATTTAAAGAATATTTTGCATTATTTTTACCATAATGCATAACTTTGCATTTCTCTATATTGAACCTCATCTGCCACTTGCCCGCCCAATCCCCAACTCTGTCAAAATCTTCCTGCAAAGAAGAAACATCAAGATTAGTCTGGAACCGTATCAAATGCCTTGGCCAGATAATCCACATCTACAGCCACACCCCGGTCTATATTTTTACTAACTTCTTCATAGAATGCTAATAGGTTGGTTTGACAAGACCGGTCTTTCACAAATCCATGTTGACTTCTACTAATTGGATTATGGATCAACATATGATCTTGAATGTATACCTTTAGCAACCCTTGAAATAATTTCCCCACTACCGATGTTAAGCTTACTGGCCTGTAATTGCCCGGTTGACATTTTGATTCCTTTTTAAATATGGGCACGACATCTGCCTTGCACCAATCTAATGGAACTATGCCCGAGCTGAAAGAATCCCTAAAGATTAGTAATAATGGTTGGGTCAAAATTAGGCTTAGCTCCTTCAGTACCCTTGGGTGTATACCATCCGGTCCAGGGGCCTTATCTACCTTAACAGTATTTTATTTGTTGAGCACATTTTCTTGTGTCAGCCAATCCCATGTTTGGTGCAACGGTTCCTTAAAATCTCTGTCCTCACTAACCAAATTTCGAGTTTCAGATAATAAAGGACCAACATTCTCTACCTACTTCCCTTGGCAATAAGTTTCTCATTTTCTAGTTTAGCCATTTTAATCTCCTTTTTGCAGGCTTTGTTGGCATCTTTGTATGCTATAAATGATACTACCGACCCCCCACTTTTATAATGCTTAAATGCCAATTGTTTATTCCTTATTTCCTGTTTTACTTTCCAGGTAAGCGACACTGGTTTTGATTTGTTTATTTTGTATTTGTTTCCCATAGGTGTATATTGGGATGTGTAATTTTGCAATGTGTGCTTAAAGGTATTCCATTTGTCCTCTGTGTTTAACCCAGAGAACAATCCATCCCAGTCTATACATTCCACAGTTAACCTTAGCCTGTTAAAGTTTGCCCTTCTGAAATTAAGTGTTTTGGTAGAGCAGTTACCTATTTGCTTTTTGGAATTAATCTCAAATGTTATGGTCACTATTCCCTAAGTGTTCTCTCACTTTAATGTTTGAGATAAGTTCCTCATTGTTAGTTATTACCAGATCCAGACAGCCATCTATTCTGGTTGGGGTCTCTACTAATTGCGACACAAATTGGTCATTACGCAGG
This sequence comes from Spea multiplicata, assembly GCA_009364415.1. NCBI lineage: Eukaryota > Metazoa > Chordata > Amphibia > Anura > Pelobatidae > Spea > Spea multiplicata. The sequence continues at coordinate 4,508 of VKOC01016542.1, forward strand.
TTCAGAAACTTGCAAAGGCGTGGCCGATCGGGGAAATAAGGGTAAGACACAGATGTGGAATTGTGATCCTACACATATTATATATTGTGTTTTTTTCAGGACAAACATGGCTTACTTTAGATACCATTATTTTTATCATATCATCTAATTTACTATATAAAAAATATAAAATATGGTGATTTTTTGTTAAATTACCTTTTCTCACTTTTTAAACAAAAAACTTTTACTCATCTGCAAAAACTAATGAAAAAACATGCTAAATAGATTCTACTATTTGTCCTGAGTTTAGAAATACCCAATGATGTTTTTATGTTTTTTTTGCTTTTTTTCTGCACATTATGGGGCAATAAGTACCAGTAGCGTTTTCCCCAAAGCTGGTCATTCTGCCCCATGTGCTATTTCGGTTATCTTTGAAGCCGGCCAATGCAATTTACCCCATCAAACCATATATTTTTAAAAACTAGACACCCCCAAGTTATTTCAGATGCTGGTTTATTTATGCCTTATACCTCCCTATATGCCTCTGTGCACCCTGATATGCCACTCCGCCCCCCATAAATGCCCTGCAATACCCTGAAATTCATTATACTCTGATTCAAAACTCTGCCTCCCCTGATATGCCACTCTGAAATTCATTATACCCCCCATACACCACTCTACCTCCCCCTATACACCACTGTGCCTCCCTGAAATTCATTACACACCCATACACCACTATAACTCACCCATACACCACTCTGCCTCCTTCCCCTCCCATACACCACTCTGCCTCTCTCCCTTACACCACTCTGGCCTCTCTCCCCCTGCCATACACCACTCTGCCTCTCTCCCCCCTCCCATTCACCACTCTGCCTCTCTCCCCCCTCCCATACACCACTCTGCCTTCTGTCAGCAACAGAGGTTCACAAGACACCAGGGAGTCAGGCAGAGAAGCAGAGTGTATGGGAGGGGGAGGAGGCAGAATGGTGTATGGGAAGGTGTCTCCCATACGCCACTCTGCCTCTCTCCCGACTCCCTGGTGTTTTGCGAACCTCCGTTGCTGACAGGCACTGGAGCTGGTAGGAGCTATGCAGATCGTACTTCGGCACTGAAGTGCAGCGGAAGTGAAGGGGAGTAACGGAGGCTGTCTGCGCACATCGCGCAGACCCCCACCAGCTGACAGAGAGGATGATCCTCTGCAGGAGACCTCGATTCTCTGTCAGCTGGCGGGGGTCTGCACGATGTGCACAGACAGCCTCCTTCACTTCCGCTGGGCCTTCTACATCATGTGATGCTGGCGCTGCAACGTAGGAGCCCCAGCAGACATGGAAGGGAGAGACGGAAGTTGTCTGTGCACATCACACGGACACCTACCGGCTGACAGTGAGGGGAATCCAGGTCCCCTGCATTGTTGCGGGGGATCTGGATTCTAGTGTTATAATCCGATCTCTGTTTGAGATTGGATTATATAAGGAGAGGAGAGGACTAATCGATAATGAAAATCGTTGTCAATGACACACAAAACTTGCCATCTTTGTCCCCAAACAGCACAGCATGAGTGAACTTTGTCTCCAAAGAGCCCGTCCTATGTCATAAACACCCTTCTTGTGCCATCTTTGCCTGCCCACACATCAATTATACATCTATGATACACAAACACTTACAGTCACTCACCAATTGACACTTTCATTAACATAATTCATCCACATAATCGTTTATTCTCTCACTCACACAAACCAATTACACATATTCATTAATTCATTCTCACTAATGTATTCTCTCCCTCATTCAGACAATTCATCCACACATTCATTCATTCTCTCCCCCATTCAGACAATTCATCCACACCTTAATCCATACTCTCCCTCATTCAGACAATTCATCCACACCTTAATCCATACTGTCCCTCATTCAGACAATTAATTTCAATTCCGAATAGAAAAAACCCTCCCAAATTTCATCCAAATCAAAAGGGTAGGAAATTTATTGTTTGAAAACAAATGGACTAAAAACTAAATGTAAAATCTGTTTAAATTATATTAAATACTATTATATACTAAACATTATTTAGAGTAAATGTGATCTTGTCAGATTGAGTATATATAACCAATAGCTCAAGAGAGTTGCCCTCCACCCCTCCTTTTTATTCTTTTTTTTTAAAGCTCATTGAGGTGGTCTGAGGATGTTATTACCACAAATTATCTAGGTATGCGGTCGACCTCCTGTTTGTGGTTTCCAACCCTCTGTTTTCCCTACCAAAAATTATGACTGCCTGTTCAGTATATGGCTGTCTTTCTAATTTAAAGATAAATCTGTCTGTCCCAGGACCTTGCTTCAACATATCAAAACAAACTTGTTGTGTGAGTTTCACTGTAAATATTTGGGCACCTACCTTGCTTAAGATCATTACAGGATTTATATGTTAAGTTTCGGACCATTGGAGTATATGGAGATTTGGCCAGGTGGGTGGTCCCTCACTTTACCTGGTTGTGGAACATAAACATTATTAGGTTTGTATGGAATAACTTGTCCAGTAGGTTAAAAATGTCCTTTTTTGGCAAGGAGACATGGGGGGGTAGATCTTACATGCATCAAGGTTTAGGTATGCTTTGATGCCCAGAAACTATAGGTTTATGTAGAACAATTGGCCGTGGAGGTGTCTTTGAGCTTACCTGGTTGCTGCTCAGTGTATCAAGAATTAGCAAGGTTCATTAAACTGATCACAGGACATGCAATACATTTTGACCCGGAGTCTTTCCTGCTACATCATACTGCAATGCCTTTAGCTAAATATGAAAGAGGTGTTACCGTCCATCTTCTCAGTGCTGCAAAATGTTTGATAGTAGTACTATGTGGCTACTGTGGCTGACTGAAGGGGATGAAGAAATTGGTGCATATAGCATTGTTTCTAGCATCTTACAGATATGAGTCATATGTTGGTACTTGGGTGGTGGACCTTAACTTTTTGACTACTAGACAAGGACATGTTGGCAGCACAAAACATCTATATTGTTATTGTCAGGCCCCTGGGAATCAGCGTAGCTAAATGGACAGGGAGCATGTAAGTATGTGTGTGGGTGAGTGCATGCTGGGGCATGTGTGTTTTTGATTGGGGTATGTAAATGTAGGGGCGGGAGTCCCTAGGGGATAAAGGGTGCCCTCTGCATGACCCCGGTCACTTTTCCAGGGACGGCCAACAGACTTACCTGCTTCCCTCAGCCACTTTGAAATCAATTTGGTTACAGCTTAACTCTAAAGCAGGCGTGCATCAGCTCAGTTATCTGCCACAAGGAATTATAGAGTCCTGACCAGAGCAGGTTGTATAAACCATACAGCACTTTGTCATGTTACTGACTGTTTAATGGCAGCACATAACTTTATGATGGCCGGGTATGTTTCTGAGGAAGGGGATTAATCAGTTTCCATTTTTTATTTGTCCCCTTGCAGCATGGATGAAATAATCCTGTATGACAGCCATGTGGGATTGCAAGGCTGTATTAAGTCTAGGGATAAACCAACTTAATGTTATGTGAATGGGTGGAGATGATTACTCTGCTGCAGGGTCCTTATATATTATCTCTCTACATATGGGGAGATGGCCTTCAGTATTATCCATCTTATTTGTATTTCTAAGTATCTGGGGGAAGGGATTGGTACCTTGTGGCATTATACCAGGAATGCTGTGCTGTTTGCTTAATGGCAGGAACTCTTGCAAAGTAAAAACTCACTGCCTCCATGCAGGCTTTCCTAAGCATTGCTAGACCCAAAAACTATGAGAAAAAAGCCCCCAGTTATGCACATCTGACCCCAGCTTGCTACTCTGCCCCCAGATATGCCTTATACTTCCTATATGCCAGAGATGCCACTGTGCTTAAAGTCGGGAGGACCTCACTATGTAGATGAGTAATGACTACAGGTACACCATATTTTCCATGTTATTGTACCTTGCATTGATGGGGTTCAGGTTGGCATTTGTATGCTTGACCAATTATTCTCTATACCTTTTCATTTTGACCTTGTATCTCTAAAATTGCATACCTCACCTTAAGTCAAAATATGCAAGAAAATTATTAGTTGAATATGACCTCGCCTTGGTTTTTCACATACAGGGATTCATTTATATAAAATCCATTTTTCCATGTCATGGAAATTTGTTAATCGTGTGCCAATTAACATCAATAGCTCATATTGAGATCAAAACTTCATGTCCCCAGTGTGTTTACTGGTTTTTAATACAGATCTTTTAGTATACATACTGCACAACCGTAACCAGAGAATCTATTGAGTATCTAAGTTTGTGGCTAGTGTTAACGGTGTGCCAGTTAGGCGTGTCCTTGCCGGTTTGGTTTTGCTAAGTGATGGAGTTTGGATGCTGGTGTGAAGGCTCCCCTGACCTCTGGTGTCTTTTATTGGACATGTCCCCTGAGCTTATGGTCGGCTGGTGGTTAGCATTGGTTGTGGGACAGCGGAAGTTAGCTGTCATTTTTGTTTGGACGAGGGGGGAGGTGAGTACCTGTGGTTTGGATTGTACAGTGGTGAGCGGCCGGCAAGGACGGGGTTAATTCAGTTCCTGTGTTGGTTATGTTTGAATGTATTATGTGTTATGTATATTTGTATATTTATACTTAGCATTTATTGTGTGGTTTATTGTGTATTTATGTTTATTGGTTTATGGTGTTTAGGCCAACACAGTGTTTGTGGTTATTGTTAATAAAATATGCTGTGGCCTGTTTTATCCAATTTCAGTCTCTGTGTTGTTACTTGGTGGGGTATAGGTGGTAGTTGGTTTGTGGTGCACGGTACACACTACCTACATACATACATGCATTAAGAGGGTGTTTTTAACTCTCCAGGTTGTGTGGGGTTAAATTTGTTTTTCATGAGCATGTTATGTAATGATTGGGATAAGAGAATATTACAAAAGTAAGAAAATAATAATCCCATGACTTATGTTATAAAGTGCAGTGCTTTTGCTTTCATATATTTTTTTCTGTCTATATTGATGGATCAAGATGTATTTGTAACAAAATGCTTAAATTGTGTACACTATTGGTCTATATGCTTGAATGTGATGATGTTTTGTCCCCTTTCAAAATAAAGAATATATAAAAAGAAACTTGGACTGGAACTGTTGTCAAATTCATTTCGATGAATACCTTTCCCAAGGCTCAGTGTCATTGTAGGATCAGATTGCACATGATTATGTTCAGGATCAGCATGATCGGCTGTCACTGATTTCACTGACATCTGTCCCCACAGTCAGACAAGCTGCAACATGAATTATTAAAGACGTTCACATGCAGATCTGTGTCATGATTACGGCAAACAATACAGTTTTACACCCTCTTGAGAGCTAAAGGGAACCATAGCGGACAGCTGCTTTAACCCTTTTTGACAATCTGTTATCATTTTGCAAACATGGAAACCTGTCATGGTTTTCTGAATTGTTAAGGCTATTTGCTTTGGATAATACGCAGTGAATAGCTTTGCATACATTTAACAGAATCTCTTTATTTGTATTGCCTTGACACCAATCTATGTGGCTAAAAATTTTTAAATGAACAACACTGTTGTGCAAATCAAACAGAAAAATTAATATTAAGAAATATCTTGATGAAAATTAAGGACAAAATGTCAATTGATCTACTCTCTTCCGACAAACTCAATTACTGACCAAAGCTGACCACTATAACCTGTAGATGTAACTCAGAAATGTTAAGAAGCTGTGATTTACGTGCTAACTGTACAGGTTCACAGCCGTTCCCTCTTACACTCAGACCCAAATAGGTTGTCAAGTACCCAAAGAAAATGGCTATTGGGCTGAACCCCTCCCACCTGTCATCAAGATTGTGTCTTCCTGATACACAAAGACTTCTGCATCTAGGCTGATATAACTGTGTAGCACGTGACCACTTATATTTCGGCGTGGGCTCACCTATTGCTTTTGGTTAAACGCTGTGTAACCTGTTGGCGCTATATAAATAAAAGATAATAATAATAATGAAATTGCTGTGGCTCCAATTAAAAGAAGCTGTTATCCAAAACATTGTATAATGTATAACTAGCCTTTTTCATGTATCACAATTTAATCGATAGTAGCGTATTATGTATTCCTTCATAATGGATAGCATGCCATCAATTTGCCTTCTAAAATTGACTATATAATCTGCAGATTACACTAATCGGCCCTCATAGTTATATGGGATGACTTTGTAAAATAAAAAGGTACAAGAATACGTGATTTTAGTCTGCTGCTCATTCTATAGGTTTCATTCCGACTTTGAAAAGGCAAGTGTTCTTTTATCTACGGCCTGTCTAAACCTTTATAGCATAAAGGCACAAATACTCTCTGGTAAGGCTACTAATTATAGGTCATCATAATCAAAACAAAAATGAATTGTAATATCCCAAGATATGATTCTGTATTTTTTTCATAAGTAATGTATAATCTAATTTATTAACACTCTTTATATTTAATTTCAAATTGAAATAGCTCATGTTAAAGACTCGTGCATGCTGACATGTAGTGACTTCTTCAAAAAACAATGGCAAACACAGCATTACAAGGAAGTCTCAGAAAAAAAACAGTGCTGTTTATGGTAATATAGGTTAGCTTTGACAACAACTCGGTAGTAAAAAATACTTTCTCTACCTGTAGACAGAGACTGCATTTTGTGTAAATTTATTTGTTGAAACGCCTCACTGAGCTGATTCTTTATGCAAATTCTCAGTAGACTTTCATTGGTCAGGGTTTTGTTTGGGTGATTAAGACTGAACCATTCTATTGTTTATGATAGGGAGTATGATAACAAAACGTGAACACATGTGAATGACTAATATGCACTTCTATGAAAACATTGTATTATGAAAAAAACTAGAACATTTAGCTCCTTCAAGACGAGAGACGTACTAGCATACCTCCCAACATTTCAAGAGGGACACTTTTTTTTTTTTAAATCGCTCTCGCGGAACTCAGCAATACAAGCAATTGCACTTTACAATGTCGCGCTCGCATCACCACGCTTCATTTTTGTCAGCACAAATGCATATTTAATGCATATTAAAAATAACCAACACATTGAATTCAACCAAACCAATTTACTAAAAAAAATATTTAAATTAATCTCATACAACAGCAAAGGCAGATCAGCCTTAACACTGGTACTAATCCATTCTACTTATGCTGAAAATATTTCTCAGCAACATGCATTATCATATATTAGAGCCCCAGCCAGGTAATATTACACAGTAACATGCATTATCTATATCAGAGCCCCAACCAGGTAATATTGCACAGTAACATGCATTATCATATATCGGAGCCCCAGCCAGGTAATATCTCACAGTAACATGCATTATCATATATCAGAGCCCTAGCCAGGTACTATCCCACAGTAACATGCATTATCTATATCAGAGCCCTTCATTTGAATTCTCCTGCTCTCCTTACATCACTGCCCCCACATCCCTTACACCCACAGTACCTGATTGCAACAACAACTTTCCAAAGCACCACTTTGCACCAAGGTTGCACACACACAAGCCTTCCAAAGATCCAGATTGCCCATCTGGGCAATGCCCCAGATAGCACACCCATGCTGGCTGAGAATCATGGGAAATGCCGATAACAGTTGATATTGAATAACAATTCCCATGATGCTCAGCCAGCTAGGTGTCCACCATGATGCTGGCTAAGCATCACTGGAAGAGTAGTCCACAGCAGAAGAGATTTTATTTTTTAGAATTACAAAAAATTCTGATGTTAGCCTCCCTTTAAAATTATATTAATCCCTTTAATATTGATTTATCATGTAACGGCCCCAGCTCCCCTCTTGTGTATCGGTGACCCCACAACCTTGTGTATTGCCCCCAGTCAGGCTTCTATTATGTTTTCATGCCCCCTGCTCCCCTTTATATGATACCCCTATCCCCCTTGTGTGTTGCCCATAGCCAGCCCCCATTGTGTATTTATACCACCAACCAGCCCCCTTTTAGTATGGATATAAGTGATGCCCCTAGCCAGCCCCCCTTGTGTATTAATGTCCCACAACCTTGTGTCCCTTGCCTACCCTCACTGTAGGTTGTGGGGACATTAATACACAAGGGTGGCTGGCTGGAGTCATCACTTACATCTTAAAAGGGGGCTGGGTGGTGGTATAAACATAAGACATAAGAGGCATCACAGCAATTAGACAACATATTTCATACCGACAAACTGAGAAATGACATTCATTGTCTGTATCTGTCTATAAAAACATTCTTGAGCTGTACTGTAGCCAGAGGAAGAGAGCAATAACTTGGTTTTCGACTAGATCTATAAATAGTAAATCGTTTATGATTGCCTCCTTTTTTTGTAAAAACAGTATACTTTATGTTATTATGTAGCTCATGCACAGGAAATCTGGATTACAGTTTTGATTAGTTTTGAAAGATTGCATGCCTTTATAGTATTAAGCTAAGTCTAGGTTGTAAGTATATTCTGAAACACAATATGTGATTAAGGCTTTCTCTCTCTTTTTTGATCTTTTTCTCTTTCTTACTTGCTCTCACTGTATCTATGTATATTTATATATTTAAATGTATTCTATCCGTAAATCTGTTTGTGTATGTTTATGTGTGCATGAAAGTCTATATATAAATGTATGTTAGCATTAATCTGTATGCAAAAGTGTTTGTATGTACTGGCACAAATGTGTAAGTGTTTGTGTGTTAGCATAAATGTGTGGAGGGTGTGGGCATGAAGGGGTTAATAGCACCAGGCCTCTGGATTTACTAACTTTACTCGTTAACAAGGCATAAATGACACTAAATTAACCCCCTAATCCTGCCTGTATCCCCCCAAGTAGTCTGCCACCACTCACGATTTTGATTCCAGATTTTGTGAGAAATTCGAATTAGAACATTTATCTCTCTCTCTCTATATATATACCGTATTTGCCTCAATATAGGGGTGTGGCCTATATTCAGGGTCTAGCTCCCGACGCCCGGGACATGCAGTTCCGGGCGCCGGACAGGCAGCAGGATTAGGATACAGATCCCCTGCAGCGGTGCAGGGGACCTGCATCCTACTCTCTGATACGCTCAGACAGCCTCCCCTGCCGGCACTTACCACGGGGGTGTTTCCCGGCAAGACAGATTGTTAAAGCACATCGTGCAGATGTGCCGGCAAGGGAGGTTGTTCACGCTCGCCGGTGAACGTCTGCGCGGTAAGCTTTAACAATCCTCCTTACTAGTGCAGAGTCCCGGGGTGTCTTGCGGGGCCGGCAGGGGACATCTATTCTACGCAAGAACGGTAACTTCCGGTGCCGGCATGTTGTATACTGTTCTGCGTAGAATAGATGTCCCTCGCCGGCCCCGCAAGACACCGGGGACTCCGGGAGTCTGCAATGGTAAGTCTAGGGAGGGGGGCCACATCTCAGGGGGGCAGAGTGGCACGCATATCTCTGGGGGGGACACAGAGTGGCAAGCATATTCAGGGGACACACAGAGTGCAGCATATCTCAGGGGGGAACACAAGCAGAGTGGGGACACAGAGTGGCAGCATGTCTCGTAGGGGGCAGAGTGGCACCATATCTATTACACTTTAAATTAAATTTTTTCTTTAAAAAAGCACCTAACTTTTAGGGTGCGGCCTATATTCGAGCCAATACGGTATATACAGTATATCAACCCACCCCGGGCAAACTATATATATATATATATATATATATATATACATATTTACCGTATATATCCTCTAGAACTTAGTTAATAACTATTTTGTAACGTGATCCTCTCTTAGGATTTGTGGATATCGATACTAGAGCCTAAAGACAGATTTGGATTACTAATATTTTAATAACGAAAAGACAGAGATTACACAGTGCTACAATTACAAAAAAACAAGACATACAAAAGAAAAATAAAACAGCAAACAGTTCTTAAAAACAATGGGACTTAAACACAGGACCCTCACTCACAAGTTTCTTCAATAAGCCAGTCTGTGGGAACTCCTTAAATCCAGATGGTTTCTTATGATGTTGTTCTGATCAGAATATATCATGAAGTTCTGCTTTGAGGTGGCTGCATTGCCCCTAAATCAGGCTCTTTTGCAAGAAAACACCCCTCTGACCACATGGCCAATTATATGACACCTTCCCCAAGAATTGGTACCCATCTTTGAGCTGCCAATAAATTATGGTGGGGTAAAGGTGATGGAAAACTCCTCCACTTAAGATAGGAATGGAATTCTTATAACTAAGGATCCTTATCTGTTAGGCCATGAATCACCACAGGGGTCCTTTGGGAAGATGACACCTCTTACCAGAACAGATACAGAGGGCATGCACAAAGAAACACATTTAAATCAACCTCAGATTAACTCATTGAATGCTTAAACAAAGAAACTAACCAACTCTGCTGGGTTACCCTTCCATGCATTCACTATATTTCATGAGTCAATCATGACAGTGCCCTCCACTAATGTTGGCACCCTTGGTAAATATGAGTAAAGAATGCTCTAAAAAAATTGTCTTTATTGTTTTTTCTTAAAAAAATACACAAAATATCCTGCTCCCATGGATATCAAACAACTCCAGACAAAACATAGGTTTATCCAAAAAGTGAAATATATGTGTGGCACAGTTATTGCCTCCCTTTTAGTCAATAATTGTGGCGAACCAGAGAAACCAGAGAAAAGATGGGCAGGTACTGTCTGATGTTAGCAGCAGATCTATTTTTAATCTTAAGAAATTGAAAAAGAAGAGGTAAAGTCTACTCTTGTTCATCTTTTGTAGAATTACTCATGGAGGCCAAAATAATGCAGACATATTTGCATCCCTCTTTCTTTGCCAATCCTTCCCCATTATTCTTGCCTCACTGTACAATGTGGCTGGATGTGTCGATCTGTCAATGCCTGCCCAGACACAGTACGCGACCACATCAATACGCGGCTGGTAGGACGCCATCGGGAACCCTTAAAAAGCGAGATCAGAAGATGAGGACATACAGAATGCAACTTTAGCATATCTATTTGGATTTTAATATATTTTTTCTCCTGAAGAAGCCAACAAAGCTTGGCGAAACGCGTTGAGACCGAGTTTTGTGCTATAGGAACATTCTTTACTCATTGGATGTTTATCCTGACACTGCGCTTTTGCATAACATCCCTGTTATGCCAACTTATTTGTGAGTTTATGATCTCTTTTCTTATTAAATGAAGAACAGCTTTTATTCGATGAGCCTCTTTTACAAGTTACCTTTGTGAGTGCAATATATCATTCACATATATATGTTTGAACTTATTACACTATTGTATTTTGTTTATTTTTCTCCACATGTTCATGCGCCCCTTCTGTTGATATATCACTATGAAGCATAGGCACAACCATCAGAGGGCAAGATCTGATGTCTTCTGAGGTCTTATATAGGATAGGGAGTGAATAGGCACCAATTAGGGGTTTTGGCATCAGTTTGCTGCTCGCTCCAGTCCTGGCCACGGCTTCCCGGTATTCTCTACTCTCCCCAGTCCTGATTCCGTCTCGTCCTCTGTTTCCTCCAATGCTGACTTTCTCCAATGCTGATTTTGACTCGTTCTCTGACCACGATTTTTCTGATATCCAGTTTTTGTTCGCTGTGGTTCCATCCACAAAAGTCCTAGGGGGATAAACCTTGAGGCTCAACTTTAGCTGGATTCCCTTCAGGTGAATAACTCTGTCTTGTGACCTGTTCTGTTGTTTCCCCTGCGCTTCCTCACCCCATTGTTACAACCACAATGTTTGGCAGAAATTTGCCCATAGCGTCATACATTGGGTAACATACGCTTAAAAAATATATACAATATTGTTTAGCTTAGGAAAGCCTGGAGACACATAGGTGCAAGGGCAGCATGACGGTGCTAGATGGCATGACCACAAGCGGTTAACGCTTCTGGAATGGTGCAATTGGGGAAGTGTCTCAGAAATGGGTGTAAGTTCACCACAAAGACTACACAGAACACTTAAACGTGAGGCTGAGAGCAGGTGCTACAGTACAATGAGAAAACTGGTTGCAGAGGAATGTAGGTTCCATGCTGGATGCAGTGACTGATAAAGGAAAGGAGCCGGTGGATCTTCAAGTGAGCTAGTTTTCAGGCCTCCAGAGATGCTTAGCCCTCCAATTTCCCGGTCCTGTCAGCATTGGCAGGCATGAGGTCATTGAGACGCCCGAAGACTGGGCTGCCAGCATTGCGGTAGAGGTTAGCTCCTGCCAAGCAAGCTATTCCAGTACAAGCTGCAACATTCCCACCTTGTTTCTCCCTGTTCATCTCCCTCTTTGGGCCATCACCAGGGCCTCAGGTCTCTTGCAATGCTTCAGGGAAATTATAATTTTTGCTGCCCGATTGTGGATCCTGTGAGTGCTGGGTACAGCACGACTCACCCCTGACATGAAGGGGTGGAGCCTTGGTGGAGGTCCAGGTCAACAGGATAAGTGAGGTGGGGACAAGGCAAGGAACGTGCAAGTTGTTGGCTGTTCTACCCCTAGCACTTCCAACCGGACAACAGGTGGAGAAGAAGTGCCCTCAGGTCATCCAGGGTGTGAGGTAGGCACACTGGGGGCTTTAAGGTCCAGCCAACAACATCGCTTCCCAGAATACCTCCTGATACCAAGAACCTTATCCAATTGGCTCCAGACCTTTGGGTACTTGCTAGTGTTATTGGGGAAAAATATTATACTTATTATACTAATTATTTTGCTATATGGATAGTATTGTCAAGGCGTATTTGGTCTATGTAGGTCAGGGATGGCTCCCCTATGATAAGCAATGTCGTCAGTGGATGGCAATATGCTCTGGTATGAGATGGGACCTCACAGTAGCAGCTCCTTCAGGTAAGTCAGGGTTGTCCTTTACATCCAGGGGGGCCCTCTGGCTACATCAAAGAAATGTATATGCTGGCAGTTCAATGAAGGGCAGTGTAGGTGGGGTCCAACTGTAAATTTAGACATGAGTGTTCCATATTATTAGCTTAATCAAATTGCTATGTGTCGTGCTGCCATTCTGTATTCTCATTGATTGGGCAATACAAACTTTTAGTTATTTTTTTATGGTCAAATTATAACCATGGGTCACATATTCTGCAAGCACCTGTCGCTGGTGACATGTGAAATTAGGGCACTACCCATATCCGGATAAATCCATAAAATATGTGTTGAAATTAATAGAGGGATATGGTAAATTTTCTAATTATAAATTAAATATTAATAAAACCCAGATTATTTGTGCTAAACAAACTGAAGAACAAGCTGCATTGATGAAATCATACATAAATGTAGACTGGAACATTGATGCATTAAAATACCTTGGTATAAAAATTAAATATAATCTCAAAGAAATGGTTAGAGACAATTATAATACATTAACAAAGAAAATGGAAGAAAAACGGAATAAATGGAAAGGCCTTGAAATCTCTTGGTTAGGGAAAATAAATGCTTTTAATGCATACTATTTACCTAAAATACTTTATTTGTTAAGAGCAATACCTCTAAGAGTCCCCTATTCTACTTTTCTCAAATTCAAAAGCTGATATTAAGTTATATTTGGCAAAATAAGATCCCGAGAATTTCTTTTAATAATCTAGTCAAAAGTACACAAAAAGGAGGTCTCTCGGTTCCTAACATTAAAGATCCACATGAAACCTGCATAACTTATTTATTGCTTCTAGATAGACCGGAGAATGATAATACCTCATGGTTTATCATTGAAAAAGAGACGATAAATCTCTTGCGATTATCTGATATTATTTGGATGACCCATGATACAAATAACTATATTAAAAGTGATAATTTAATACATAGTTACATAGTTATATAGGCTGAAAAAAGACACGCGTCCATCAAGTTCAGCCTTTCCTATATCTGTTAATTTGTAGCTGTTGATCCAAAAGAAGGCAAAATAAACCCCCGGTTTCGCTCTTTCCAATTTTGCACTAACCAGGGAAAACAATTCCTTCTTGACCCCAAAATGGCAGTCAGATTTCTCCTTGGATCAATAAGCTGTTTCCCCATAATTAAAGATTATATCACCGAATATTATGTTTTCCCAGGTATCCATCCAGTTGCAATTTAAACGTCTGTACAGACTAATAATTAAGGATTTAATTATAACAGCAGATAAATTGAAAAAAAAACATGAATATAGAAAGAGGTTTCCTCTCCACAACTCCAATACAAGTCTTGACAAATTATATAAGAGATTTAGATTTGACTAAATGGAGACATACAAATATAAAGTGCGTATCAGACCTATATAATATAGAATCCTTCTTATCTTGGCCCCTGATGAAAGAAAATTTAATTGCATGAGAGTAAAACACTATCTCCAAACAATCTCTCCAAGATTTGAAGAATACTAGATTAATCTATCGGGTAAGTCTAATAAAGAAAAATGGGAAAAGGATGTAGGAGTAACATTCTCTAAAGAAGAATGGACACAAGCTTATATTGAAATCAAGAAACACTCACATTGTTTAGGGATGCACAAACTTTATTATAAAATTATTCACAGATGGTATAGAACACCTGTTCAGATCTCTAAATACGATAAAAACTTCCCTAGACTTTGTTGGAGATGTGGAAAAGATGACGGTACAATCTATCCCATGTGGTGGGAATGTGAGGAAGTGTCACGAACCGAGGACACAGGTTGTTAGGGAGCCCAGGTGCAGGGGATACGAGGGACTTGGGGTCGGTACAGACAGGCGTCGGAAAGAAACCACAGACAGGAGATGCGGATTAAGAGTTGTATTGGATACGATGGTACAACAATATATATATATACAAGGTAAGTCACTTGGCAGGAAGCCCTCTAGCGGGGCACACGGCAGATAAGCCCTCTTGCGGGGCACACGGCAGATAAGCCCTCTTGCGGGGCACACGGCAGATAAGCCCTCTTGCGGGGCACACGGCAGATAAGCCCACTTTCGGGGCACACGGCAGATAAGCCCACTTTCGGGGCACGTACTGGAACAAGCAAGGCAGGTACTGGAACAAGCAAGGCAGGTACTGGAACAAGCAAGGTCCAAACAGGTTGTCCACTGACGTTATCAATGTCAAGGCCCAGACTGCAGGGCTGGGCAGGTTTATATAGGATGACTTCCTCTGGTAATCCACTGCAGCTGGACCTGATGATGAAACTGATTGGTAGGGGCGGCCACTAGTGGCTGGAAACAGGAATGAGCAAATAAAATATAAATAAGTCCAGCCAGCGCATGGGGAAACGTGACAAACCCCCACCGCAAGGAGTAGCCTCCGGATGCTCACAGAACCATGGAACGGTGGTCTCACCGTCTGCGGTGAGACGACTTCTTCATCTTCTTCTTCTTCTCCTCCTCTCTAGCACGTAGTGCTTTCTCGAACCCTTCCAGTCCTTCACGGCATATCACATTTCCGTTGGAAGTCACTACGAGGTCTGATGGCAGTGGTTCTGTTGTGC
The DNA here is from genome assembly GCA_009364415.1 of Spea multiplicata. Taxonomy (NCBI): domain Eukaryota; kingdom Metazoa; phylum Chordata; class Amphibia; order Anura; family Pelobatidae; genus Spea; species Spea multiplicata. The sequence goes on from VKOC01016542.1 coordinate 19,935, forward strand.
CGAGTTGGGCTGGATAGGCTTCAGCTACTGGATAGACAGATGCGAGGGTCCCGGTAAGTGCTTGTCTTGTCCTATCTTTATTCCTGAATTCACCAGGGGTTAGGCAATCGCCCTGTGCACGGATCTCTTTCGATCGGCGTTGAATATCGCCAAGACAGGGCTGAGATGCAGGTGGGATGGAGGAACCCTTACTGGACCTTTGGTCACGGAGGAGTCGTTCGTACTGTGGAAGCCCTTTTTTATCTACAATATTTCCATCAGACGCAAGGACGTCGCTAGGAACCCATAGGGAGTGTCGTGCGGTTTGGAGTGTCCTATTCCTACTCCTGTGAGTGGTAGGAGTGGTGTTCCTTACCGCACAAACAGCTGGGGGGTTGATATCCATGGCGGTATCTGTCTCAGATGACGCACTGTCCATATCAGACCACTCAGGGGCGTCAGACAAGGTCTGGAGGTCATCTGACATTACGATGGAGGGCGTAGGAGTCTCAGGTGCTGAGGACTGGTTAACCCCTGCATTACCCGTCTGTGGTCGCGACAGGGAATGCTCCTGCTTTGTGACGTTGCTGGCGTCATATGCAGGTTCCTGGGCATGGGGTTTCTCGATCTGGGTTGCGGACGGCTTGACTGGTCTGTGCGGACAATACGTTATCCTGTGGCCAGTCCCTCCGCAATAAAAGCATAAGTCGTCCTCTTGTCTCCTTTGCATTTCTTTTTTGGTGAGTGGCTCTCGCTTAAAACTCTTAGCAGCCTTCTTTCTTGATGTCTGGGTCTTGGTCTTTGTGTCCACGCACTCAGCTTCTACCACAGTCCTTACTGACTTGCATAAGTGGAGTACACATTCTGCCAACAATTCCAGTACTGCAGGTATCCCCACGGACTCCTTGTATTGGCCTTGACATTCTGTCATGAACCGGGGGAGCAGGTCTAGTAGGAGCCCAGGTGCAGGGGATACGAGGGGCTCTGTCTGTACCCCACGATGCATGATGGTTTGGGGTCGGTACAGACAGGCGTCGGAAAGAACCACAGACAACAGATCAGGAGATGCAGATTAAGAGTTGTATTAGATACGATGGTACAACAATATATATATGCGGGGCACACGGCAGATAAGCCCACTTGCGGGGCACACGGCAGATAAGCCCACTTGCGGGGCACACGGCAGATAAGCCCACTTTCGGGGCACACGTACTGGAACAAGGCAGGTACTGGAACAAG
>VKOC01016543.1:0-52958 GCA_009364415.1 Spea multiplicata
AGTACATCGCCCTCTGTGTCAGGGTGGACAAACGGATCCAGGAAAGGACATCAGAGAACAACAGAGGAAAAAGACCTGGAACCTACACTCCAGGACCCACAAGACCTTCTTCGTCTCCTCTTCCGTCCGTCTCTGCTTCAGAGGAGCCCATGGAAATAGGAACCGTCCGCAAGCTCTCCGAGGCCGAGAAAAAATACAGAAGACTACAAGGACTCTGTCTCTATTGTGGTCAAGCCGATCACCTGTTGTCTACCTGTCCTCTCAGACCGGTAAAAGAGAACGCTTAGGGGTCACAGGAGGAAGCTCCCTAAGCGCAAGCCGTTTCCCTATTCCTCCCAACACACGCATGACAGTACCCATAACGCTCCGTTGGGAGAATCACTCCGTGGCCACTCGGGCCTTCCTTGATTCCGGAGCAGCTGGCGTTTTTATGGACCAGCAATGGGCACTGACACATCGCATACCACTCCACACCAAGGAAGCACCCTCTCTGGTGGCTTCTGTCGACGGCTCTCTTTTGGGAACAGGGATCGTCACTCAGGAGACCAAACCATTGACCCTTCGAGTAGGGGTCACTCACCAGGAACGACTCACGTTTGAGTTAATCAAATCCCCTAATGCCTCTCTTATCCTGGGATATCCGTGGTTCCGTCACCACAACCCGATCATAGACTGGCAAAGAGGCGAGATCCTGTCATGGAGCCACCAGTGTCAAAAGCACTGCATCCTACCCTGTCGACGCCTCAATCTCATACTCGAGATCGCTCCTACTGACCCCAGGTCTCTCGTCCCAAGACACTACTGGGACTTTTTGGATGTGTTCTCCAAAAAGGACGCAGAGAGATTACCACCACATCGGGCCTATGATTGCGCCATCAACCTGTTGCCAGGCTCCGATCCACCACGGGGCCGCACCTATCCACTGTCTGAACCTGAGAACAAGGCTTTAGAACAGTACATCAAGGAAAGCCTGGAAAAAGGTTTCATTCGTCCGTCCTCATCCCCTGCTGGTGCCGGTTTTTTCTTCGTGGCCAAAAAGGAAGGCTCATTGCGGCCATGCATCGACTACAGAGGATTGAATCGCATCACTATAAAGAATCGTTACCCGCTTCCCCTCATCACGGAGATCTATGACCTCCTAAAAGGAGCGAAGATCTTTACCAAGTTGGATCTCAGGGGTGCGTACAATTTAATCCGTGTCAAGTCAGGGGACGAATGGAAGACGGCATTCAACACCAGATTCGGGCATTACGAGTACAACGTTATGCCCTTCGGGTTATGTAACGCTCCTGCTATATTCCAGGCCTTCGTCAATGACGTTTTCAGGGATATGCTCCTGTCCCACGTCATCGTGTACTTGGATGACATCCTCGTATATTCTCCTACGCTTGAATCCCATCGACATCATCTGAAGGCCGTGTTACAGAGACTACGAGAGAACGGTCTATACGCCAAGGCCGAGAAATGCGCCTTCGAGAAAACCAGCCTGCCCTTCCTTGGATATATCGTCTCTTCCGACGGTCTCCATATGGATCCGGCTAAACTCGAGGCCATCACAGCATGGCCCCTTCCTCGTACACTCAAAGCCATCCAACGGTTCCTTGGCTTTGCCAATTACTACCGGCGCTTCATCCGGAACTACTCCGCCATAGCGGCTCCCATCACCGCCATGACAAAAAAGGGGGTTGATCCTACCCTATGGACCCAAGAAGCCAGAAAGGCGTTTGAGAACCTGAAACAAGCCTTCATCTCGGCTCCTGTCCTTCTACGTCCGGATCCAACAAAACAATATCTCTTGGAGGTCGATGCCTCCGAAACCGGTGCCGGGGCTATATTGTCACAGCGCAAAGAACAAACCACGAAATACCATCCCTGTGCCTTCTTCTCGAAGCGCTTTTCCGCAGCCGAACAGAACTATGATGTCGGTAACCGTGAGCTCCTGGCCATCAAAATGGCATTTGAGGAGTGGCGTCACCTACTGGAAGGTACCGAACAACCTGTGGTCGTTGTGACAGACCACAAGAACCTTGAGTACATTGAAAGTGCTAAACGGTTATGCCCTCGCCAGGCACGGTGGTCGCTCTTTTTCACACGTTTTAACTACTACATCACATACAGGCCAGGTACCAAGAACATCAAGGCTGACGCTCTATCCCGTCAATTCGATCATCAATACGATCGGCGCTGCGACGATCCCATCATACCCTCCACGCGGCTCATCGCCAGCTTGTCTACCCACACGATGAGCCGCATCCGTATGTCCCAAAGGTCCATTCCGTCCACTGAACGTCCTCCTCCAGGTCGTCTCCATGTACCTCCCAAATATCGCACGGACGTCCTTCGCTGGGGTCACGATTCCCTGCTGGCGGGCCACTCTGGCTTCCGGAAAACGATGTTCCTCATCCGTCGTTCCTTCTGGTGGCCGTCCCTGGCCAGGGATATCCGGTCCTATATCGCTGCCTGTCATACATGTGCACGACAGAAGTCCCCCCGGACGCGTCCACAAGGACTCCTGCATCCACTTCCCGTCCCTACGGCTCCCTGGACACACGTCTCTCTGGACTTTGTCGTGGATCTACCTAGGTCCCAAGGTAACACCACCATCCTGGTGGTTGTTGATCGCTTCTCCAAGCAAGCCCACTTTATCCCTTTGCCGCGCCTGCCTTCCTCTATGCAACTGGCCGACATCTTTATCAAAGACATTGTCCGCATACATGGCCTTCCTCTACACATGGTATCCGATCGAGGCACGCAGTTCGTATCCAGCTATTGGAAACACCTTTGCCGTAAGCTCGGCATACAACTCCACTTGTCATCTGCCTACCACCCACAGACCAATGGGCAAACGGAAAGAACAAACCAAACCCTCAAGCAATACCTGAGGATGTACAGTAATGTACGTCAGGACAACTGGGCATCTCTCCTCCCGCTCGCTGAGATGACGTACAACGGGTCCCTGCACGAATCCATCGGCAGTACCCCATTCTTTGCTGCGTTGGGTTACCACCCGGTGATCCTACCTCCTCCGTCTTCTCGTTCCTCCTCTGCTGTGCCGGCAGTCGACCGTCGTGTGGCTGACATGCGAAAACATTGGAGTTCACTTCGCAACGTTCTCTCCAGTGCCCAGCATCGCTGTAAGCGGGCGGCTGACGCCAAACGATCGTCTCCCCCGGATTACAAAGTAGGTGACAGGGTATGGTTGTCGACTCGCAACATCCGCTTGCGACAACCGTCCAGGTCCTTGGGCCCCCGTTACATTGGGCCCTTTCGCATCAGTAAACGTCTAAACGACGTGTCCGTGTCCCTTGACCTCCCCCCTACTATGCGGATTCCTCGGTCCTTTCACGTCTCCCTGCTCAAGCCTTACGTCTCCAACCGTCACTCCGTTCCTCTCCAGCCTCCTGCTCCACTTGTCGTCCGGGGCCATGACGAATATGTCGTCGATCGGATCCTCGATTCCCGCCGGGTGCGGAATGGACTCCAGTACCTTGTTGCCTGGAAGGGGTACGGTCCTGAGGAGCGGACGTGGGTGCCTGCTCGCTTTGTTCACGCTCCCCGTTGCGTCGCTCGCTTTCATGCGCTTTGCCCTCTTCGTCCCGCTCCGTCACGCTCGGTGCGCGCTCCTGGTGGGGGGGGTACTGTCACGCGCGCCGCCGCCGCAGCTCCCTCTCCGGCTGCTAATGCCGGCTCGTCCGGCGCCGGCAACCCCACCTCTGTCCCTCACCCGGGTTACCGACGAGTAACGCGCGCCGCTGCTACCCTTACCTTGGCCGCTCACGCTGGGTCCCCCGTCGTCGACAGCTCCACCTCCGGTCCTGCTTCGTCGGGCTCGCGCACCCGCTCACGTTCCAGGCGTGTGGCCGCGCACACTCGCCGGGGAAACGGCGGAAGTGCGCCATCTGGTGGTGGCACCAGCCAACGCACCTGAAATCAATTTAGGGCGCGACAGGCTCTACGGCGCGGCTGATGACGTGAGTGTTTCCTTTCCTATTTAAACCCCATTTGTTTGCCTAGTCTTTGCCCGTTCTAAACGTTCTCTAGCGTTGGGTGTGCTATATTTCTGATATATTCCTGATATATTCCTGCCTTGTGTACCGACCTCTTGCCTGTTTATACGACCACGATTCTTCTCTGCCTGCCTACGAACCCGGACCTGTTTACCGTTTTTGCACCTGATCTACCTGCCCTGACCTCGGATTGTTGTTGACCTTGCTGCCTGCTTTTGCCCTTGACCTCGGACTGTGTTCTGGACTTTCTTTAACCGTGCTTACCTGCATTGTTGGATCCCTCATCTACCTGACCGTAACATCCTTCCAGCACTTTATGTTTGCTTGACTGTGCAGTGTGTTTTACCATTTCTTGTGCAGAGTCTTCTGTTTAGTTTAGTCAGGTTTAGCTGAGGGTAGATGAAAAATTTGATGGCCAGAAATGTACAAGCAAAACTGTATCTATTTTAGTACTTGTACAAACTGCACACCTCATTGAATATGAATCAGGGCTTTTTGTGGTTTGACTGTAACATTATCTGTTTGTTCATCCTGTTAAACATACAATTGTTTGTGTGGTTTAATCAGGCCATTGAATTGCTTACTGCGTTGGCAAAGTGTACTTCTTGATATCTGTTGTACAACAAACCTAATGATTCCAAGAAAAAAGTTGAATCATGAAATTATTGAAAATCGTGGAGAACAAAGCTCAACAACAAAAGGAAGATTTTCCTTTTCGTGTTGTAGGTTGATGGTCCTGTTCCTCCTACACTGCTTAAGTTAATACTTTTGTAACTAAACATAGCATGAGAAACACCTTTCTTAGATTCTTTAATTTTGCCTCATTTATAATTTGAACTTATGACACAAAAGCAGAGACTGAAGTCTGACAGTTTGAAGCCCTGAATGCTACTCAATATTTTTTGTTTTTTTATTATTCAGCAGCATCTGCAGTGAGCAAACTGGAAGAAAGGTAGATGTGGACTCTTCATCTTGGCCCCATTGAGCTGTCCATTGTGCCCTTTTCTAAAGACAGTAGTGACAGCATAACTACTTTTTTTGTAAATCAGATTTTATGAAAGATTTTCCCAAGAATTAACAAAATAATATGAGAAAAAATAAGGGGGGTAAAATAGGCGAAGCAGGAAACACTGAGTTCTACAAAAATGAAAGAACACCGCAGTTTTTTATACTTTATAAAATTTCTTTTTATATACCTATGCGGCTGTTATAAAAAAGTAAAACCCAAAATTATCTTTCTGTATGAGCTATTTTCCATTAGCAGATGTTGCTTGAGGCCTAAAATAGCATCCACTGAACAACAGCAAAGCATTGAGTTTTGTAAAGCAAGACAAGCTAACGCTGAACATTGAGAGCGGTTCAGTAGGTGAGAGGGAGGTTTGGTTTTTGAACACTGGTTTTCTTTACCAGAAGTGAAAGTTTTTATTCAGAATGTGGTTTTGGATTACAATATGTATGCTTTTTTATCTTCAAAGTTAGTTTTGTCATGTGAAAAATCCCCTTCTTATAGTACAAGACATAACGAAATATCAAAGCTGTGCATTAATATGGTTGAAGAAGCAAAATGATACACAAAAAACTGTAATACACTATACTGTAATAACTCATCAGCATTAGCAACAGCATTTCCAAATTTTTTAATTCTTTGCATTTTAAATCCCATACATAAATGTAATATAGCATAGAAGATAGCAGGGTTTCGTTTCACATTGCTCAATGGCCCCTTGTCAAGAGAGCACCCCTACAGGTAAGGAGATCTGTGGCATGACCCCTCACTGCTCCCACTCTATCATAGGAAAGGCAGGGAATGTAGTGGAGGGCTGCTGAATGGCAAGAGATGTTTATGAGTGTGTTTGCGTAACCCACGTTAATACTAGAGTGCAAAATTCCTGTGTGTGTGTGTGTAACACCTTCAATTTTGGATTTCAAAACTCCCATGTATATAACATATTCAAAACTGTACTGCAAAACATATGTGTAACCTATTCAGTGCTGGATTGCAAACATTTTTATGTGTGCAAACCCTTGAACGACACCTGTGTAAAGTGCAAATCCCATGTGTGTATAACAGACCCAATGATGGAGTTCAAAACTCATGTGCGTCACACCTTTAATGCCAGAGATGCAAAACTCTGTTGGATCTGTGTCCGTTGAATCATTACTACATCAGATGATGTTAACACTTCTATGTTAAATTATATTATTACGTACATGATTATTGTAACCTAAGACTAAGCAATATCTGGAACTCATGAGCAGAGTAGGAGGGAACTAAGATACCTGGGCTGCAGTGTGGTTACCAAGAATTGTTGAACAGAACATTCTTCCAAAAAAGAAAAAAAGCCATACATTTGTACTAGAAGACAACGAAGATATGTTGAAGAAAATTACTAATTCCAGAGGGTAGCTTTGGAAGGGACATTTTAGAAAAACGATTAACCAGGCCCAATATGACGGTATCTTCCTCTGAAGTGGGAAAGTCAACAATGAAATCCATCACCAAGTGGGTCCAGGGACAAGCGAGAAAGGGGGCTGAAATAGTCCAGGAGGTCGAGAATCTAAAGCTTTACAGGTAACACAGGGGACACAAGCAGCAACAAACCCGGTTGAGCACTGGGGTGACCCGAGGTTCAGGATGAATAAGCCCATGTCAAAACATAGCTCCTTTCCATTTCTGTAACAAATAGAGTACCAGTGGGCCATTTGCTGTAGACTGGAGCTTCAGACTGAGTTCAAAATCCAAGTAAAAAATGGAGACAAACAAATAGCGATAGTGACAATGGTTTGAGAAGAAGAAATCATGGGTTCATGAGCGGTCTTTTCATTGGTGTCAGTGATAAATTGTCTGGATAAGGCATTGGCTTTTACAGTTTTAGATCCAGGACGATAGTAAATAATAAAATTGTATCTGGATAGAAACAATGACCATTGAGATTGCCTTGAATTTCATCATTTGGCTTTACTAGTTTCTAGTTTCTTATATGTGAGCATAGTAACAGAGTTTCTTGCCCCCTCCAAGAGAGGTCCCCATTCCTGTAGTGGCTCAGGAATACTAGAGGAGCTAGTAAAAATCATAGCTGTCTACACGGGAGATACCGAGGACAGAAACTGATTATAATAGTCAGGACTCTGTGATCTGCCCAGTGATCCAATCAATAGAAGGATTATGTAATCATAACAAGGTATGAAAAATGCACTTCTTATCATGAAATCTCTTGTATGGAAACTCAGGTAAGCTCTCCTAACAATAGACCCTGGGGTAACAGGAGGCCCTACCGAGTCCAGATTCTTAAAGAAAATCTTGGGACAAATTGGAGTTCACAGCAAAATTCCTGAGTTAAAATATTCCCTGGATAACCTGTAGTGAACCTGATAGGTATATGATGCCTGTTCAATCCACAATTGTAACTACCACCACCTGGGAACATAACTGATAAAACATTCCGTAATTTTAACTAAACATAATATAAGCTGTAGATGGTGCTTATTATTATGGTGTTGTGTAATGTCTGCGTCTGTTTGTATGAGCCCTCTTCCACTCATACAACACAGGAAAGTCTCTGTCATGCATTCATAAATGCGGAGTCATTCTTCTGCTATCATTAACATCAGATTGCTATTTGTCCAACCCAATACTATAGAGAGAAGTTAAATCAGTCAGAATATGACTTTTGCTGAACCGTTAAAAAAATTGTTCAGATTCTCTTCTTAAGGTAAGCCTGCTATTTGTGGTACACTGGTTTGTTGTTCAATGCATTATTATTATTTTTAACATTTATCATATGGTTTTGCAGGACCTGTGAAGCCAGTCTGTTTTCCAATTAAAAAAGACACAAAGACCTGTTTCCCTTGGTGGCTTTTGATATATAATTTTAAAATAAATGGTAACTATAGATCGTAAGATGAAAACCATGTTCTTGGTTACTCCAGGAGTGCACCTTGAGCATTTAGCTCTGCCCCGTCAGCCAGAATAACTCAATGGCACACATTTGTACACACACTCATGCCAACAGACATACTAATTAACATACTTATGCTCTCATGCTAACACATGCTTACACATAAACACACACAAACATATACACATTTATGCTCACACACAAGCATATACACATCCATGCTCACACACATATCTATAATAGTAGAAAACAATATACTTAGCCGCGAGTGTAACTTTCCAATTACACAAACTAAAATCAATAAACAAAACTCGATATATGCACTTAGTGTGGCCCTCAAATAAAGGAATATAATAAAATGAAAAAAGATCAAAATGTCGATTTGCAGGTAGAACTTCTATGTCTTAATGATTATTCATACATGCAAATACAAATAAACAGAAATATAGTTTTGTATTTTAATCCAAATGTGTCTGTATCTTTAATAGCTGCAAAACACACATCCATACTTACACAAACTTAAACATACACATCAATGCTCAAATATTTATCCATACACATCCATGCTCACTGATTTACACATACATGCTGAAACACAAACACATACATACATGCACCCACACTAATACTTATACATTCTCACTACCTCCTCACTGTGTGAATAGCCTCACGTTTAACTGCTGGGTCAAATAACGCTATGTTATGTGAGTCTGTTGCGTTCCTGTGTCCCTGGGCTGGTCCCAAATTGTTCACAATGGGCCGGTCTGAGGAGCAATTGTGGCACCTCCCGATGAGTATTCACCCGGGGCAGATGCCCCCTCCCCAAGTATTCCACTGACCTTTTGGTCATTGACCACTGGCTTGGCCTTCAGAATTGACTGACAGCTGGTATAGTATTCTCCCATGACTGGCAGCTGGTATACTGTTAAGGCTTGATTATTAACTGACATGGTATTTATATTTTCCGGATTTGTGATATTGTGTTTGACTAGTTTTAGTCAATAGTTTGGGACATTTAACCATTTATGTAGCACACAATACAAAATGCTAATCTCTGTAAAGGACATGGAATCTGTAAAAGCTTCTTGGACAATAACTAGGTTTTTATAGGATAGGCAGTGACAGTAGCATTTTCTTGGCAGAGTTTTTCCTTTGCCTTAACTATCCTGTGCCAGGAATAATTAGAAAGCTGTTATATCTCTTTTGCCATCTGTTCCAGATGCTATCTATATGCTTATTATAGAGTTTATGGGGCAGCTTGTCCCAGATTCAGTAGTTACAAGCTACATAAGGATTTAAATTGAAGGATTCAAGGAAAAAATATCCCTGCAAAGGTATTTTGAGAACTAATGATATAAGACACTATTTAAAATGCACTATTATCAACTATATCCAGCGATCAGCCATAACATTATGACCACTGACGGGTGAAGTGAATAACACCGTTAATCTTATTATCATGGCACCTGTCAGCAGGTGGGATATATTACACAGCAAGGGAACATTTTGTCCTCAAAGTTAAGAAGCAGGGACAATGGGCAAGCATAAGGATCTGAGCGACTTTGTGATGGCTAGATGACTGGTTGGAGCTTGTCACGCTGTTACCTCCGTCCCTAATGAAGTCCTGGCAGCACTGCATCCATTGTGCTCATGGGCGCAAATATCCTCACTCCCCGCAGCACTCCTGGGGACAGGGAGAATCAGCAACACTACTGCACGGTGCCCATTGCAAGTATAAGCATTGCCCTTTTTCAAGATGGTTCTGTCTTTCTCAAGTAAACTCATCAAGGGGGTGGAGCTTCTGTAATCACCATGCTGAGCTGTGCTCAGATATTTAGACTCGTTCTATGTCCTCTTTAGACTTCTCTATCTCTGTTGCCTTGGCTTTTGCATCCTAAGATTATCCGCTACCTGACCTTTGCTTGCCCCTGACCTTTCTCTCTCATCTCCTGATATGATCTACTGTTGCTGACCTTGGAACCCTAGATCTCGCTGATCTCCTCTCTGACTATCACCTTCTCTTCTCAGTACCAGTAGCTGTGTGTTCAACTACATCTCTCAGTACCAGTGGTAGTGTGTCTCTCTGGCTATCCTTTAGTAGTGGTGCCCAGGTGGCACACCAGTTGTGGCTCAACTTCGACTGTGTGTCGGGTGAACACCCTCATTATTATCGGATCCAAATAGGAATACCTGCATTCACATATTTACTAGCAATCCTGCATATCAGACTCCTTGCCTGATTGCTAATGTGACAGAGCGTCTCCAAAACTGCAGCTCTTCTCTGCAGTGGTCAGTACCATATCAAAGGTGGTCCAAGGAAGGAAAAGTGGTGAACCGGTGACAGGGTCATGGACAGCCAAGGCTCATTGACGCACATGAGGGTGAAGGCTGGCCTGTGTGGTCGAATCCAACAGACAAGCTACTCAAATTGCAGAAAAAGTTAATGCTGGTTCTGATAGTTGACAGGTGTCAGAGCACAGGGTGTATTGCAGTTTCTTGTGTAGGGGCTGTGTAACCACAGACCAGTCAGAGAGCCAATGCTGAATCCTGTCCACTGACGAAACCGCCTACAATGAGCACTTGAGTATAAGAAGTGGAAAAAAATAGTAAAACACTTAGTAGTCAAAACACATATAAGATCAAAAAGCTTGAAAATACCTGCGACTGAACCCACTCACAAGGGCAGCTCCGAGGAATATAAAATGCAGTTGTGTAAAAATCAAAGTCTATGGTTTTAAAGACATAATGACAATCAACTTTTCCTTAGCAGGTCTAAAAATGAGGTAAATACAACCTCAGATGAACACAAGGCATATTATACCATGTCATGATTTATTCAACAAAAAAGCCATATCAGAAAAACAAAGTACACCTTATGATTCAATAGCTTGTAGAACCACCTTTAGCAGCAATAATTTGAAGTAATCGTTTTCTGTATGACTTTATCAGTCTCTCACATTGTTGTGGAGGAATTTTGGGCAACTCTTCTTTACAATGTTGCTTTAGCTCGTTGAGGTTTGAGGTCATTTGTTTATTATTATTATTTATTGTTTTATATAGCGCCATCAAATCCCATAGTGCTGTACAATGGGTAGACAGGACATAACAATAGTATATAACATAACAAATTGACTAACAGAAAAAACAGGTCTGGAGGTGCCACAGCATTTCAACCAAGTTGAGGTCTGGACTTTGACTGGGCCATTGCAACACCTTGATTCTCTTGTTTTTCAGCCATTCTGTTGCAGATTTGCTGGTGTGCTTGGGATCATTGTCCTGTTGCATGACCTAATTTCGACCAAGCTTTAGCTGTCGGACAGATGGCCTCAAGTTTGACTCTAGAATACTTTGATATACAGAGGCGTTCATCATCCCAGGATCTATGGCTGCAAAACAAGCCCAAATCATCACCCCTTCACCACCATGCTTGACAGTTGGTATGAGGTGATTGTGCTGATATGCTGTGTTTTGTTTTCGTGGCACTGTGCATTATGGTCAAATATCTCCACTTTGGTCTCATCTATTCAAAGGACATTGTGGTTTGTTCAGATGCAACTTTTCAAACCTAAGCTGTGCTGCCATATGAACCCGTCCAAACAAACCATACTTGTTCACTCTTTTTCTATTTGTACTGTCATGAACTTTAACATTTAACATGACTAACTGAGGACTGTATATGTAAGTATTGAGTTTTTGCCATTTCTCTGAGCATCACTTTCCACTATTGAATAATCTTTCTCACTTTACAATGATGGACTTTAAATTGTTTGGAAAAGGCCTTATAACCCTTCTCAGAAGTTAATTGCAGATGTCTTTCCTCCTTGGCATTGTGCCAACACACATCTGAGTGCTCCAGACCAGCAAAGTGCTAGCACCTGTCTGTTACTTAGCATCTCAATTATGATGGAAGCAGTAAGAGTTGTTAGGGACCAGGAACCAGGCGGACACAAAACACCTTTTATTGTAAAAACCAAGGGATCAAAGCCAAATTGCGATCCAGGAGTGTATATCAAAAGGCAAGCTGGGGCAGAAACCAAAGTGGGTAGTCAGACCAGCTGGAGTCAGGAGGACAGAGATCAGTGATGTCAGGGTATGAATGCCAGGAATCAGGAGCCAGGAGGGTAGTCAGCATACCTGGGAACCCTCCAGTTTTGACCCGAAAATTGCCGGGTGAGCGCTGCTTCTCCGGTTCTCCGGGTCAAGACCCGAATCCTACAAGTCACGGGGTCTTGACACGCCCTGCTCCCAGACCCCGACATCAGCAGGACCGCCCACCGACGTCAGTGTGCAGTCCTGGCCGCGTCCCGCAAGGGAAGGCTCAGGGTAGCCGGAGCCCAGAAGTTCCCAGGTATGGTAGTCAGACGAAGCCAGGTTAAACACAGATACACAGGAACGCACTTGGTAGCAGGACGCAAAACGCAAGGGCTTATATAGGCCACGTATTTTATATTAGCACACACGGTACACAGAGAAAAGGCAGAGAGCTCACAGCACTAGAGAAATCTCAAGTGTGGCTATGAAACCATGACAAGGGCGTACTCACTTTTGATGGATAAATCATGACACGTGTATAATCTGTCACGTGTTGTTGTTCATCTGAGGTTGTATGTACCTAATCTTTGACCTACCATGGAACAGATGTTTGTTTTTTATGTCCTGACATGTAAAACCATATAATTCAAGGAATGTTAACTTTCCTTTTTCACACAACTGTAAATATGTGATAGCATTTTACCCCAATACACTTTAATAGCATATAATCACAATGATTTCAATCACACTCACAATTGAAGCTCCGTTTTGAAACTTGGACCGACCGTATAGAGGTTTAAAACTCAGTTTCATCAAAGCCAGTGCATGTGTATGCTTCATTAGGAACAGTGTGGTTAGAAAGCTCTAATGCGTGATGTCATGATTGGAAATTCCGCTCACCCAACGCGTTTCTCCGAACTGGCCTCCGCAAGGGTCAATAAGGCATATAGCCCAGGGATATTAGAGTTTGAACTTTTATTTGGAGAGATTGTATGTTCAGACTTTTTTTAAGCACTGTTTTTGCGCAAGATTACATTTTATTTATTTTTAATTACTATTGATTTTGTTGAGTGGGTGAAACAGGCAAAAGATTCCTTGCTGCATTCATTCACATATTCAGCTATACCTTATCTCTTTTCATACTGCTATGGTGACCCTATATACAGACGTACATTTCACAATGCTTTCCAAAGACAACTGTGTGACATACTATGTTTTATTAAGATGTTAAGCACAACCGTGGATGATGCAAAGTACAATAGTTAAAATGAATTGTTTTGCAGTGCATATACAGAAGAACTAATTTAGAAACTGCTGTTATCCTTATTATATTTGCCAAAAATAGTTGGGTCTAGTTTGAACACCTACAGGATTTTTTGTAATTATGTAAATATATATAGATTTTCTGAAAAATTCAAGTAAAATAACAGTTACACATGGAGTTCAAAATATACATACAGTTCCTTAGTGTTGAACGAGAGGTTTAAAGTAAGTAGCTTTGGGAGGCTAGCCAATAATGCAGAGCAACTTCACACCGAGTGGCTCTCAAGAGGAAGTCCTTCACATTCGGTCAGGCCAAAAAAGCCTTGTCAGACAGGAAAGAACAAAAAAAAAAGAGGAAACCAAATAACTTTCAACAAAGATGTTTCTTCTGTTTATACGGGTTAAAAGAAATGCGGAAAAGTTACATTATATCACAGACTGATAAAGTATCCCTAAACAAATTAAAAGGCTTAATTTTTATAAATTTTAATATTGCACATTTTTTCCCTATAGCTATCTAATGTGCAAAGCAACCTTAGTTCATCGCTTTTGAAAAATTTAAGAAGCAGGTGTGCCACATGCTGTGCTATGGAATCGAAGCATAGTTTCCAGGCTCTTTGCTGTCTCTATTTCTTTTTTAGCTATCACCCACTTGTATGGGTTGCCACGGGAAACGCAGTCCCTGTGGGATTTATTTCACTACTCCAGTGCTCTTTGCTATGCAGCTTGAAACATCAACTCCCCAGCCACCTCAATTTCTGCAGAGCAGAGCTCATTGCCAAACCCGCAGCAACATGGGCTGAGCTCCAAACACATCAGAGCAATGTTCCAGGCCTTCTTACTACAACTGACCTCAGCAGTCTGGTGGTAGAAGTCAAGAGGACCTTCCATGAGGAAGTAACATCACTGAAGGCAGACCTAGCAGGCATGGAGAGCTAACTTACCACACTAAAGGAGAACTTAATCAGAAAATAGTGGGTTGAGTTTTTGAAAATTGTCAGTACAAATGAGAGTTGGCTTTGGTCGATTTGCAAGTTGTACTTCCGTCAATTTTTTATGCCTTGTAAAACACAAATGACAACCATGAACTCTGTTGATTGATGGAGACAATTTCATGCCTAAACTTTAATAGCTAACATAACATTGCTGCTGAAGGAAAGATGTTTGAACCACAGACCTATTTTGCTACTGAATGTAGATCTTAAATTGGTTAAAAAAATCATTCCCACTTGCCAGTAGGGTGCCTAAGGGGGGGTTCGACCCGTGTGCCACTCATCAGGGGGTGCCTGAGCAGATGTGTCTAACACGGGCCTGCAGCTTACCGCTGTGGAAACTCTTTTCCCACCCAGGTTCCTGCTTTCCTCAGGCGGGAAAAAAGTGTCCTTACACAGTGTGCGGGTGCATTCATGTGAATGAATGAGTATTCAGGGGCAGTTTGGGAGGGGGTTGAGGTGACACAGGCATGCTGTTTAGGGGGACAGAGGTGGCACAGGCAGGTTGTTTAGGGGGCAGAGGTGGCACAGGCAAGCTGTTTCAGGGGCAGAGGTCTACCACTTCAATATCTGGCTTGGTATATAGTGATAGGGGTTATGATGCACTACTGTCAATGTCTAGCTCAGTGTATAGTGATGGGAGTTATGCTGTACCATATCAGTAAATGTTATAATTCATTTTTTTAGATTTCTATTTCTTTCCAGCTGACATACAGTTTACAAACTTGTGAAATAAATATTCTTGCCAACATTAATTTTCTTGTGGGTGTCTTTACATTTTAAAGTGGGGGGTGCCACATACTCTAGGTATGCCCCTGCCACTTGCATTCACGTTGCGCTCCCCAAGCTGATTCACCCAGACTGGTTTTGAGCCTGGGAGGAAAGTTAAGGACAATATCATAAGGGCCCTAAACATTATTCATTCAGCAAGGTCCCCAAATGCTGTACTTCATAGGCTACATAGACACAGAAATGGATATTCTCTCTATATTCTTCACTTTTGGCCAGAGGGTGCCCTACTGCTATTTTTAAAATTGATGATGGGACATGGCAGACTTGCTCCCTCTTGTATTTTTACTAGTTTTAGATTTGAAACAATCAGGCATAACCATGGTATTAACGGCTTTTAGAGTGCTGAAGTAGAGCTTACTATCCCTCACCTCCTTCTTTGACCTCTCATAATGGACTACGCACTCTGATGACCACCAAATTAACCTGGTATTCTCCCACCACTGTACAAACTCAGAGTTCTCAAACAATCCCTTCTTCCTGTCTAACCACAGCCACCTAACGACCTCCTAACATTCAACATTTTCATACTTCCTACACCTCTGCTATCTAAACCTCTGCACCACAAATCTACTAAAACCTGAGTAACCTTAACCCTCTACAGCAGGCATGTCCAAAGTCCGCCCCGAGGGCCAATTGCAGCCCGCGTTCCGGACTGATAAGGCCCCCCCAGATAAGTTGCCCAAATATAGATCTGTTTTTTTTTTTATTATTAAAGGCAGAGTAATTTAACACCTGTTTAGATTTGTCATCCAAGTCACAAAATGAAAAGTATGCCGTTTCAATAAACTTTGCATAAAATAGTTAATTTGCATTTAATTTTAATGGTTCAAAGAATGTCAGGCAAAATGGTCGGCCCTCGCACATATTCACTTCATCAAATCTGGTACTCTTCGAAAAAAGTTTGGACATGCCTGCTCTACAGCTTACATACTTCTGCCTCCCAATCCCGCCAAACCTATTAAGATGCATTTTAAGATAATGGAAATACCCCACATGTATTGGTTTTTGTTTTGTGCTTAGGAATTTTGTGTTGGTTGTATGTGACTTGTTTGCTCCAACCCACCAGATAAAAAAATAACAGAAAATATATAAAAAAAAAAATATATATATATATATATATATATAGTTGACAACCGCTCTGAGCATCTTGGCCTAGGAGGAACAGGGATTTTAGTCCCGCTGGCAAACGGTAGGGCAAAGTATACCTCGGAGCAATGTGGCCTGGGGAGTCAAATGGTTTTGGTGCCAGGATTAAAAAGGTCCGTAACAGCGACTCTATTGGTTGCCGGCAGGGGGCTCAGCTGGCATCCACCAATGAAGGGCAGCTGCTCTTCGTTGATTGATGCCAAACGAGCCCTCTGCTGGCAACCAATAGAGTCTCTCTTACAGACCTTTAAATCCTGGAGACAAAGTTGCTGCAAAATGTTACAGTGTGAACCCAATATTCATTTGCAGAAAATGGAGAAAAACTAACACGGCGAACATATATGAATATTCCCCGTAACTAATACAGGAACAGGCGAATATTCTTAGAATACAAAGATTTTTTCCCCTGTAAGACGAACACAAAGACTTTGCAGCACCCAGGTCTACAGGATACCAATATAGCAAAGGGAGAATGGTAAAAGCTAAAGACTATGTACTACCTATAGAAACATTCACACATATGCTCTCTCAATAGTTTCCAGCGGTCAAATTATCATGGCTCTCCCTAGTATCACTACCTCTCTGGCAATACTGCATAAATCCACACTCTCCTAAAAAAACTGTCCAGTAGAAACAACCTAGGGACTATAAGATTCAATAACCTACTCCCAATAACACTGCCACCCTAGCTATAAAGACAAAATCATACACTATATGGAGAAAAGTATTATGACATCTGACCATTACACCAACAGGGACTTGGTATTACCGTATTTGCTCGATTATAAGACGAGGTTTTTCCAGAGCAAATGCTCTGAAAAATACCCCTCGTCTTATAATGGGGGTCGCTTATAATCAGGCCTCAAATAGGTCTGACTATGAGACTAAGATCCAGATCCCCCGCAACACTGCAGGGGACCTGGATCCTCCTGTCTCCCCCCTCCCAACTTACCGGTGCTTCTGAGTCCCCGGTGTGTAGCCGGGGCAGTGCGTAGACAACTTCCGCTGCAGCCAGAAGTAGGTGCGGTTAGCAGCGGGGGTTGTCTGCGTCCATCGCGCAGACCTTCCCCGGCTGTCAGAAAACAGAGTTCCCCTCACTGGGGAATTCTCTCTGACAGCTGGGGAGGGTCTACGCGATGGACGCAGACAACCCCGCTGCCAACCGCACCTCCTTCCAGACAACACACTTGGAGTCAGAATCACCGGTAAGTTTTTTTTTTTTGGGGAGGGTGTTAAATAGGGGGCATAAGGCATTTCTGTAGGTAGAGTGCTCTATGAAATGCCTTTTAACCCCTTTAATGCCACTCTGCCTCCAGAAATGCCTTTTAACGCTCTATACGCCACTCTGCCTCCTGAAATGCCTTATACCTCCCTATATGCCACTCTGCCTCATAATATGCCTTTTAACCCCCTAAATGCCAGAGAGGCATATAGCGGTATAAGGCATTTCTGGAGGCAGAGTGGCACATAGGGAGTCAAAAGCATATCATGGGGCACAGTGGCATATAGAGGGTTTAAGGCATTTATGGGGCAGAGTGACAAGCCTGGGGGCAGATGTGCATAACTGGGGAGCAGGTTGGAAAATAAAAGGAATTAAAAACAAAATATTTTTCTCAATCATAGCTTTTATTAAAAAAATAGTTTACATAGTTTACATGAATTAACATTTACTGGTAAAATTTTTTTCCTATAGGGTCGTCTTATATCAGGCTTTTTCTTTTTTTCCTAAATTAATATTCAGATTTTGGGGGGTCGTCTTATAATCAGGGTAGTGTTATAATCGAGCAAATATGGTAATACATAGAGATTAATATGAAGTTGGTCCCACCTTTGCAGCCATAATAGGTTCCTGGGAAGGATTTCTACAGGATTTTGGAGTGTTTCTGTAGGAATGTCTGCTGATTCATCCACACTTTGCAGCTATAACAGCTTTCATTCTTCTAGGAAGGCTTTCCACAGGATTTTGGAGTGTTTCTGTGGGAATTTGATGGGGTTGAGGTCAGGGCTCTGTGCAGCCCAGTCAAGTTCTTCCACAACAAACTTATCCAACTTTATGGACACAAATGCTGTAATAGAAAAGGGTCTTCCCCAAACTGTACCCAGAAAGTTGGAACTTGTCTTGGTATACTGAAGAATTAAGTTTCCCTTCACTGTGAGTCCCATACCATTATCCCTCCTCCATCAAACTTCACAGTTTGCACAATTCAGTCAGACAGGTAATGTCCTCCCGACATCTGCTAAACTCAGAACATTTCCACTGTTTCCACTGCTCCAGAGTCCAGTGGAGGTGTGCTTTTCAACATTCTATCTGACGCTTGGCATTGTACTTGGTGATGTGAGGCGTGCATGCAGCTACCCGGCCATGGAAACCCATTCCATGAAGCTCCCGCCACACAGTTTTTGTGCTGATATTAATGCCAGTGGAAGTTTGAGCTTGGAAAAGATCCTGTAGTGGGATCGAAACGTTGCCACATGGTGGAATAAACACGTCAATTCACTGAGTGCTAAGTTGTTACATGGTTTATTTTAATCAGGCTGTTAGACAGTCTGATCTCCTCTGCAACAGGAGTCAAAACATACATGTTCTAAAGGGCATTAATCACCTTTTTGGTGGACATACCTGCACATCCATAGGGCATAAAATGGGTTAATAAATCTCCAATTTAGCAATAATTCATGCAGGGTCAACCAAGCTTTTTGGCCCTTCATAATGCATAGTGAAATTGGTGAGTTGAAGCCACAACTATCCTACAGTCTACTGCCATAGTGAATGTAAGCTGCTATCATGACCAAATCTTTGATAAACAAAGGGTTAAAGCATTACTACATTAAGGTAGAAGAATTTTAAATATTTCAGTGGGAAATCATCAGCTGCTCTGCTTACTGTCACAAGAATATTTTGTTGGCTTCCTGTTTGCCTTTGTGCCACACTCCAGAGATGGGAATAGGCTGTTTGCCAATAAGTAGTCATAAATGGTCTTTTCAATATTAAAAATAGGAAATACCTTTTATCTCACATCCTCATTTTTTTCAGAATTGAGGATACAACAGCTTACAAGGGAAACCCTAAAAGCCTAAAAGCCACTGATCTTAATATTAGATTCTTTAGATGCTACATGTGTGTGTGAGGTGGCTGACAAAAAGCAGAACTCTTTCTACCCTTCTCCTTAAATTCTCTCACCATAGAGTTTAGCGTTGTAAAAATATTCAAAGGAAAATTATTTAAGTTGATGCAGGGTTAATATATAGAGTTAGGCAGTCCTGTCCAACTTGCCTTCACCGAAAGGGACTTCACAGATAACCCACATAAGAGTCCAGTAAATTTGACATTCTAGTGTTCATACATGGTTTTACTGGAAGAGTAGTAAGGGTCACAGCAAGGCTGCCATCAGAATTTTCTCGATCACATTATCAATTTAGCTTCTGGGCCACCACTCCATCATTTTAAGTTACACACTGAAATAGATCTAGGGGTGAAAGGTTATGATGTCATAACCTTACGCGCTTATCTTTGGGAAATTACGGGAGCAGTTTGAAGTGACCATAGATCCATGCAAGTAACTACCTGCAACCCCCATGCAAGTAACCATAGAAGAGGGGTGAACTAAGACAGGGAAGGTGTGTCAAGTTTCTTTTAGAGCCAGGAGCTACTGTCTCTGACCTTTTTGTATTGGCCAAAGATTTCCAAATCAGGGCAGCTCATAGATGTATAAGCTGAAGCAAACTGTTAGCTCCCTGGCCACCAGCCTACGTCTCCACCATCTGTTTCAATGTCAGTTCTGCTAATTCTTGCTTCCTTTGTTGCCCAGTTATGTATTATTATAACCTGATTTTCCCACATCTGCATTGTGCCTTATTTCCTCCTTCTGCTATCTTTTTAGCTTTTCCTGTTCTTTTCCTGCTCTCTCATTTCTTCAAACTGTTTTTCTTTCTTCCTCTTCACGTTATGCTGTATTTTCCTGTCAATTTAAGTTGTCTGTCTTTCTGTGCTCCTCTTTATTGCCCACCTTTTTCACAGATCACTACTTTCAAAGTGTCCAAAAACTGTACCAGAGTACATAAAGCACTAAATTGATAGTTTAGTCCAGACATCCCGCTTAACAATTAATGCAAAATCAAAAGGCCTTGTAATTACTTTTACATGCATCCTTCACAAGAATAGATGTACTTGCTGCCTTTACCTGCCCCCTCATAGTCCTTACATTTTATGCCACTAATTGGCTGCTTGAAATTAATGGGAGCATTTCTTACGCATGCATGGGGGGGGGGTCTCGTTGGTTTGCTCAGCCAGCGCTACAACTGAGTAGCTACAATTATATCATGACAGGAGACCCATCTCCTGCACAACAAATAGCTAGGGCAGGGGCATACCTAGAGTATTTGGTACGCGGGCAGATCCTGTATGTGGCACCACTCCCATACTTTAAAATGGCAAGAATACAAATTTGTAAACTGTATGTCAAGAGGAAAAAAACTAAATAAATTAAATAAGTTTAAATAAATAACATTTACTGAACAGATATTGTACAGCATAATTCCTAACATTATATATTGAGCCAGACATTGACGGTGGTACAGCATAACTGATATTGTATACTGAGCCAGACATTTGTGGTGGTACTGCAGAACTGCCATCATTATATACTGAGCCAGACATTGAGGGTGGTAAAGCTTAACTGCTATGTTATAGTAAGCCAGACATTGACAGTGGTGCAACATAACTCCTATCACTATACTGTATACTAAACCAGGCACTGATGGTAATAACGCATATCTCCCATCATTATACACCAAACCAGACATTGCCAATGGTGAAACATAACTCCCATCACTCTTACACACTTACTAATACTTTCTCACACTCTCTCTATGTCTCCCTAACCATCGTCTGTTATGGTTTGTTTTACTGCTGCAGCTCCTTTTCCTCCTCCACTTCCTGCTCTTCATTCTTCCTCTAGGCGCTTCTAATTTTGTCTGCTTTGTCAGTGCCAAGGCCTTCTGGTGCAGAATCACACAGGTAGTGGGCATGCCTTCAGTGCTGAGCGCAGGGATATGACATCAAATCCCAATGCACAGCATCAGTTCCTGGTGCGCATAGGAAGGGAGCAGTATCACACTTTCTTGATTGATTTTAACCCAGTTGGAAGGCCCAACTGAGCCTGCTCTTGTAGGTGCTGACAGTATAGTACGTTTCTGGAAAGGTGCATACACGATGCTCGCCTGGTGGACCCCCCTGATGAGAGGCACCTGAGGTGGAGTGACCTCTCCAGGTATGCTACTGAACTGGAGGTGGGTAAAGGGGCAAATGTAGGGTAGTCTGCAGAAAGGGGCCAAAATTGCCCCTTTAAAATGTTAACATTTTTAACCATACAGCAGTTATTTATATAGCGTTTATATTGCTCTCTGATTTGTGTCACTTAATTCATCAGATGATATTTTATAGGGCCTTGGCCAGAGTTACAAACACTTGGAGCAGGTCAAACTATGCCCTAAACAGCTTGTAAGTGCCACCTTTGCCCCAAGCAGCTTATCAGTGCCATCCCAACCCCAAACAGCCTGTTTGTGCCATCTTTGCTCAAGCCTGTCAGTGCCCCCAAAACAGCTTATCTGTGCCATCTTTGCCCCAAACAGCTGGTCTGCGCCATCATTGTCCTCAAACAACTTGTCTGTGCATTCTTCGCCCCTCCCCCCTTTCAACATACACTCTGGCACACATATGTAAACACACTTACACAAATGACTTACACATCCATGCTCACACACAAACAAGTATACATAGACATCCATGCTCACATACATAGATACATACATATGCCTGCCCCCTGGTTACCTTTCACCTTTCACCACTGCAGCTTTCTGTCAGACTGTCCGTACACTGTATGAGCAGCCCCGGCTTCACCAGGAGGTTGCCTGATGTAATGTGACCCCGATACGTTTCTGTCCCCCGTGTAGGTTCAAAAAAAAGGTCAGGTCAGAAGAGCCCTTCGTAAACAATCTTGAATCGGCATGAGGAGACAGGAACAAGTTGTCACAGGGGTTGCCCCAGGCCCCCTAGAGGCACGGCCCGGTTGCAGTTGCGACCTCTGCATCACCTGTAATTATGCCACTTATATCACGTATGCCATCTTTCCACCCTGCTTGCCAGGCTGGGATATGTATTATAATGGTTTTGATGCTATTTCCACTTGCACGCTCTAGCGGGTTTGTGAACTCTGTCTACAGTCTAATTTTGTCAGATGGGTCTGGCTATTTGGTGCAGCCCTTCCCTTTAAATAGCCATGCTTTCTGCAAATAGAGTGTTGCAGCCTTGTCTTCTTACTCTGTCATTGGCACTCTGATCTTTTGCTACTTTTAGTGGCTTGTCCGTGGGCTATCCTGCCAAGCCTCTTGTCCTGAGGACTATACAGCTTCTGTCCTGTCTGCAAGTTTCCAGTCTTTACTGCCCACCTGGCTAGCTGCAGTCCCACCCTTTCTCATTGCTTGGTCTTACCTGTGCTAACTAGTCCTGTTTGCACTAGCCTGTACTCGGCAGTCCGGTCCCTGCCTTCCAGTACTTAATCATGCATGGTGGGATACAGACATAGTCTTTCTTATCTTCTTAAGCCCAGGTTGTGACAAACTACAGCTAAACCTCAGATTGTTTCACATGTCAACCAGTCAGCTGATGTATAAATATATTCTTAATAAATGAATTGTTACATACTGTATTTGCTTGATTATAAGACAAGTTTTTTTTTCAGAGCAAATAGGTCTGACTATGAGACTAAGATCCAGATCCCCCGCAGCGCTGCGTTTACATGAATTAACATTCACTGGTAAAACTTTTTCCTATAGGGTCATCTTATATTCAGGTTTTTTTCTTTTTTTGTCCTAAATGAATATTCAGATATTGGGGGTCGTCTTATAATCGGGTAAATACGGTACTTTATTAAATTGCAACGGATATTCTTAGCAAAGATATAGATCTGATTCTAGGAGGTATCCGGGCGCCGGCAGCATAGGACCAATTAATTCTGTAAAAGAGGTAAGGGGGTGCTGGAGAGTGAATGGGTGATTAACAGAATGAAGTTAGTAGTGAGTAAGTTAGTGTTTAGAGGCGTAAATGGCACAGGTAGGCTGATTGGGGGGTAGAGGTGGCCCAGGCAGGCTGTTTGGGGGGCGCAGAGGCTGGCCCAGGCCAGGCTGGCTAAATGGGCACCGTGCCAGGCAGGCTGCTAAATGGGCAGAGGCCTTACCACATCAATGTCTGGCTTAGTTTATAGTAAAGGTTATGCTGCACTGCCGTCAATGTCTGGCTCAAGTGTATAGTACTGGGAATTACACTGTACCATATCTGTTCAGTAAATGGTATTTATTTAAATTAATAATTTATTTTTCTAGATTTCTCTTTTTTCCAGTTGAAATGCAGTTAAAAATTTGAGAAATAAATATTGCCTCAAAACACCCACTTCTGGTAAAAGGTGCTACTATGCACCAAAAGTAATTTGATCAACAAGGAACCAGTTCCTGGGTATACCATTCCTTAGACAAGGAAGCCTACAGGAGCACATACATACTGTTCCAATATCTACTAGAGCATGTGTTAAGAACTTGAAATAATAAATACACATGAAACAAGGGTATTTTGAATTGTATTTTATTAAAGTCAACTATGGATAATTTTGGCCATGTTGCAGTCAGCATTATCTTCTGCACGTGACATGAACAGTAATATGAATTTTGTTTTAATGCCATAAATACTTGATAAACATGTGTTAAAACATGACAAAACACATGATAATACTTTTAAAGCACCACCAACGTTTTACTTAACCACTTATATAAATGTGCATGATAATGACCCGGCTGGCATAGACACAAAACTATATCCCTGTTGTGACCAGTGGCGTCTCATGCACGGCAGCCCTCATTACCACCGGAATTACAAGGGCAGAAACCCAAAAGGCTGAGGGTTTGTGCACCACAAGTTCAACCATACTATATTATCAAGATCTTGTTGCATCCAGAACAATCGTGGTTAAAGCAGCACTGCCCTTCATTGGATCGCCAACAGTAATCCTTTTGCATCCCAGCTGGTGACCCAGAGGCTGCAGAGCATCCCAGCTGGTGACCCAGAGGCTGCAGAGGCACCAGCTGTTCTCACAAAGAGCTGCGAAGAGGGCCTCCCAGGAGCCATAACTTGCAACCAAAGTGTCCAGCTCATCATATTTCAGCCCTTACTGGATGTTGGAGTCCAGATTCCAGGAGTGTAAGAACGCACACAGTGATAGAAACACACTTCACAAATGAGACAAAAGCTGAATGTATGTATATTAAACAAAGCAGATACATCTCACCATAAGTAGCAGAGTAGGAGGCATATAAAGTATACAGACTGCTGGGGAGTATAAATTTAGAATAATCCATATAAGAATCCAAAAGGGTCCAGGACAGGTAGCAAGCAAAAGGGGTAAATCCAATAGGCAGTCCAGGTCAAAAAGGTAACAGGCTGGCAAAAGGCGTAAATCCAAAAGACCAATCCAGAGTCTGGCATGAACTATAGCACCAAAGTAACTTAATGAACTCACACCTCTGTTAGTGAGAGGCAGGGTTATAAAGCCTGTTGATAAGGTCAGGTGTGTTAATGACATAGGCTTCAGGTGAGGGAGGCAGGGTATTAAAGCCTATTGGTTAGGTCAGGTGTGGAAATTACATAGGCTTCTGGTGAGGGAGACCTGGATATAGCATAACCAACACAGCAGGGCAAAAATACACAGAACACGGATTCTAAACACAACCAGACAAAACATATATGGTACAGGACGCAACAAAGGATAGGGAACAGAGCAAGGAACACAGGGGATGGATTGAGGAGCTGAGATCCTTAGACACTTTTGCTTTAAGCAAGGATAGGATATCTCAAACAGGACATGGGGAGAGGAGAGAGAAACCGAGATCCTCAGATGTATAAAGGGAAAGAGGGCAAAGGTACATAAAATAAAGAAACACAAATAAAACAGCAAGCTGTTGAGAGGAGATCAACTCCAGGTAGACCTCTTAAAGGGGGGCCACATCTGGCAGTTTCCAGGGCTGGGACCGAATCCTGACACAAAGGGTGATATCTTTATGGTCCCATTGGAGCCAGTGGCGGAACTCCCGGGGTTGCGACTGCGACCGGGCCCTGGAGTTCTGCCAGTCAGGGGGGCCCAAGGGGAGCTGAGCAGTCATTTTCAGCAACCGCTCGGCGCCCTTCTGTCTCCTCTGTTCCCTGCCACCGCCGCCTGCCTCAGCGCTGCCCCGACTGCAGTGGTGGGAGCGTGAGGCGTCTGTCATCATATGCCCGTGCTCAGCAGTGAAGCCACATGCACAGCGGCAGAGCAGAGAGACAGAGGCCTCGTGCCCCCACCACAGGACTGCATGGTAAGTGACCTACAATGGGGGGGTAGGGAGAGGGTAGATAGTGAGAATGGGGGGGTAGGGAGAGGGTAGGTAATGAGAATGGGGGGTAGGGAAGGGTAGATAGTGAGAATGGGGGGGTAGGGAGAGGGGTAGATAGCCTGAGAAGGGGGTAAGAGGGGGGTAGATAGCTTGAGAGGGGGGTAGATTGGGTTGGGGGGCCCTTAACAGATTCTCGCACCAGGGCCCTGAGGCTTCTAGCTACGCCCCTGATTGGACCCCTTGTCTTATTACCATCCTCTGCCGAAACAACTCATCAAAACGCAGACACTAGTTCCCCCAAAAGTGCTATAAGCTTCCCCAATACTGCCAAGAAAACAGAAAAAGCCGGAACAGTGGTCAAGCGTTTTCTGACACTGGCCAGGATAGTTCAACTAGTTCGTGAAGGTGCGAGAAGGTCCTCCTACTTGCTAATGTGCCCTTCTATGGGCTGATCCAGATTGGACTTTACCAAAGGGAACAGGGAAAAAAATTCCACGTACTCCCCAAACCATATTTTTTCCTTACCTCCTGCTTTAAATACAGACCCAGTGGGGCTTCAAAACACACGTACAACTCCCCCTGGGAAGAATCCTCAGATGTACCGTGTCCTCCACCCCTGGACCAGTCCCTGAGTCATCTGAACAGCTCCGGCTGTCCCAGCACCGACGCACCATGTGCCCCATGCCTCCGTTGAAGATGAGTCTAAAACCTGACAACTACACTGGTCAATCAACTCCCTGAAATACGCCAATAATTGGGAAAACACTGGAGATGAACCTAATATTATTATTATCTTTTATTTATATAGCGCCAACAATATATCCCAGTCTGTGCAGGCCTCGTCACATTTGGAGGCTTCCAGGCCCCAGCACCAGAAAATGCATCGCTCACCTCGCCGCCATCCAATGCATCAGGGCTACGCCACTATTCTCAATGCTGCTCACATGAAGACACGTACCTGAGGGGTGCTACACCAACACCAATTGGTCCCAACTCGTTTGACACAAAGCTCTGTGATTGCGCTACACGTTCCCCGCTGACCGCCATTCCCCCTTTGCCACCAAAGGAAAAAGGGGGGCTGTCTGAGGTCCCCTGGTCATGGGGCCTCTTAGTCAAATTCTTTTACCCCCCGAGCTGTTCTTAAGATATTGTTTTCAGAAACCTACCACAATTGATTACAACTGATTACATTAGTTCATAATTATCAGAGCAAATCTTGAGTGATTCAAGTACAAAAAGCTGTATTTAGATTAGCAGAAAAATTCTATTGGTTTCGATGGTGACTGCTCAGTTGTTACAGTTAAGGCTTGATAAATATAGCCCAATATAGAAAGGTAAACTCATTTTGATTGGGTAACGGCAAAATGAGAAAACAAACAATGGAAAATATGATTTGATTTGAACATGCTTTGCTGCATTGTCAAATTAAGCTCTGCTAGTCTCTGCCCAAAGTACAAAGCATATGATTTCGCATGGTGTTTTAACGCTTTAGCAGGATTTAATCAGTTTTCTTCTTCTGCTTGATCATAGGTTTTAATGGATATCAGACATCAGCACTCTGTCTCCTGTTGGATTCCTCACACTGCAATGGAAAAACACACAGACACCCTGGACATATTTATCTCTTATATTCTGGAAACCAAACATTGGAAAGAATTTGGGTGTGTTCCATGCCAGATATCTGTGAAAACAGAAACTCTGAAAAACAGAGGGCTCTGCAGTACCCTTACAATGGCTGACTTTCATTTGCTATGCATTTTCTTTCCGAAGCCTGTGACTTACATTGGGTTTCCCTGTGTGTCCTCTGGGACAGGAGATAATATAGATGAGGCACAACCGATCTTGTTAAACTGTAAGGTTTGCACGCCATTGCAGCGCATTGGCTATCCATCAAGAATAACCAAGTGTTTGGCTTTTTAGACAAAACATTCTAAAGTTTCCATCGTGGAAATATTAGGTAGTACTGTTTAAACCAGTCAGATCGAGTGTATGTTGTTAAATCACAGTTCTTTTAACCGTTTAAAAAATGGTAAAACAGCAATATTAAACAAAGATAAAAAGCTGTTTCTAAGTTATGTTGGTTTGTCTTACTGTGAAGACTATGCCTGGGGTCATTTTGTTCATGATATGAGCCAAGAATTTTGGACTGGATTGCAATTTCTCAGCTTGTATCACATGTATGTGTTGTGGCATGCTATATCTACATAATTTAGTTAACTTAGTAATAATAGTTTTTTTAAATTGTACCAAAATAATTAAAGTTGAACTGGATAATTCCAGCAACCAAAAGTGGGTACATGTGCTATACTTGTTTTTGCAGAAGGCATGACCAGCTTACTGTCTATAACAGAAATGAAATGTATTGTATGTGTACACTTTATCAGATATACCTACAGTCATTAACTATGTCTGTATACACAAACTCAGCACAAACTGACTTGTAATATAGATTATGCTTATAACCCTCTCTTGTCCCTCCTACTATATAACAGTTAAATAATAGAACTCAAATACGTTTATATACATATACCTTAATTAGTTTGTTGGATAATTAAGCTCTTGAACACCCCAATGTACACTATATGACAAAAGGTTTGTGGACACCCCTCCTAATTAATGACTTTAGGTATATCAGCCACATCCATTCTTAACTGGTGTATAAAATCAAGCACATAGGCATGGTATCTCCATGGACAAACATTGGTAGGAGAATGGGTCATATTGAAGAGCCTTTGCCATAAGTTAGTTTGTGAAATTCTGCCCTGCTATATGTGCCCCAGTCCACTGTAAATGCTATTATTGTGAAGTGGAAGCATCTTGGACCACCACTGGACTCTAGAGTAGTGGAAATGCGTTCACAGAGTGATAAATCACATTTAATTAACTGGAAGTTTGATGGACGAATCTTGGTTTGGCGGATGCCAGGAGAATACATAGTGCCTACTGTAAAGTTTGGTGAAGTAGGAAAAATGGTCTGGGGTTGTTTTCCAGGTTTTTGGGTAGGCTCCTTACTACCAGTGAAGGGCAATTTTACCACTACAGCACACAGACATTTGGCACCGGTTTGGGGAAGGTCCTTTCCTGTTACATCATGACTGTTTCACTGTGCACAAAGCAAGGTCCATAAAGACACGGTTTGATGAGTTTGGAGCAGAGGAACTTTTCAAAGACAAATGCCTCATCTCACAAATACTCTTTGCTGAATGTCCATAAATTCCCAAGACACACTCCAAAATCTTGTTGAAGGCCTTCCCAGAAAAATGCAGGTAGTTATAGCCGCACAAAAAAGGGAGAGGCTCCAACAAGGTGTGAAGGTCAGGTGTCCACATATTTTGGCCATATAGTGTATTTCAAACTGCCCCCCCACGTAACTCACATACACACTGGCACATTTTTATACATACTCGCACACTTACATATACTTACACACGCACACTAACACACATACTTGCTAACACACACCCTACACACTCATGTTAACACCTATACATTCTCACACACACACATAAATCCTCACACACATCCATACTCTCACAAAAACACTTACGCAAACAAATGACACAATCACTTACACATATATGCTCGCTCACAAATGCTTACAATTACACATCCATGCTGATACATTTACCCAAACACATTCATGCTCATACACACATACACATCCATGCTCACATGTATACATATATATGGCCATGCACATTTACACATACACATCCATGCTCATGCACACTTACGTATTCATGCTCACGCACACTTACTGTACACATACACATTCATGTTCTTACAAACACATCCATGCTCATACACACTGTCACTCTGAAGGTTTGGGATGCACCAGGTGGATCAAAAAGCAGGTACCTGGACACTCAGGCAGAAGTTATATCAGCCCATAAAAGAAGAAAAGGAAACAACATAGTTTGTACTGATAAAAACGCTCTGCATTACAGAGGGTCTCTTCCAATTGAAGGAACAGGGAACATACTGTCCCCATGATTCCACTTTATTGAGGTACTCTACTGGCCAGAAAAATGAAAACTATTTTCGTTATAAGAGAAGCACATTTTCGCAGATCTGTCTCTGCAAAACATTGGAGCCGCAGCCATTGAAGGGAGACATTGAAAGAAAAGGAATTTCCAGGAGACTTGGGAGATCTGTGTTCCAGTGTGGCACCCCCTGATAAGTGGCACCCAGGGGGACCACCCCACTAAGTAAACCACTGCCATTAGCTACTTTTGTTGGCTCAGGAAAGGGGTTTCTTTGCGCAAGGCAAATGTTATTTACCCATAAATACAAAAAAATTATATGACCATGATAGTAGTAGCTAACAGACCAGCATGTATCTGCGCAACATTAAAACATTAGTTTACAATAGCTAAGGGGTAAAGATTAATCACCACTATCCCAGTCTACACTTTCTATGGTTGAAACTTTCTATGGTTAATAATGGCTGACTGTATATCATGGGAGGTGCAGTCAACAACAAAAAATCGTGTGTGGTGTTGGCCACCACAACCACTGTCTATACTTATCATGAAGTTCAATTGGCAATTGCCCCCCTGTCCCCCGGCCCAGCCCGCCCCTGCTTGTTTGTGAGTTTTGTTGTCCCTTATTACACCTACACAGCTGTTTTTTCTGTTTAAGTTAATGATTGTGTTTCAACCTACATATTGAATTAATAATCATTAGTACCTGTTTGGTATAATTGTTCAATCATACACCTAAATATATGCCTACAAAATTCCTGACTTTGTGGAAGTGTATTTTGAAGGCAAAATATTTATTAAGATTTCAATGTTTCTTCTGTTCAATCACTTTTTCTTAAATGTAACTAACTACTAACTACAGAATTTGCTTGTACTTTATTAAAATAATAATATATTTTTTTTAGGAAGCAAGGTTGTTTTAATGCAAACATGTTGTACTTCCAGTGGCAACTAGTAGACATAGGTTTATTCTGGCACATTTGTCTGTTTGCAGTTCCTGGGACAGTGCGGGTGTGTATCTTTTCCTTTGCTTATATATCAGTTCTGTTTGCTCACTACATGAAAACAGTCTAGACATCATTGCTTATTTAGGATATGGCACAACCCCTTGTCCTACAAACCCACAGAAATAAGCTTGCTCTCACAAAAAAGTGGTACTTATACAGAAACCTTTTCCACCACAATACCACTGACACACTTAAAAAGATGCATAATGCTGTACAGTTACATGTATTAGAACACTTGTATGTACACATGGTGATGTATTTGTACAGGCCTTAAGAAGGAAAAGGTCCCAAGTCTCCTGGAAATTGTGTGAGTCTTCTGGAAATGTGGTTGTTTCTCCCATCTCATTGACGCACACAAGAATATACCTTATTAATACTTTCTCTCAATGTCTTCCTACCTATTCGATTGACCACTTCCGTGTCCCCTTCTCCTTTTCTGCAGCTCCACTTCTTCTCTTGTTCTTTTTTCTTCATCTGCGGCTTCCCAGGATCAGCTCCATTAACCAGGCCATATGGAGCACTTCCTCAAAAGGGTGGAGCCTCTGAGTACACCCTTTCCTCTGATTGGAGCAGGGCCGCCTTTTACAGTCTTTCCATGGTTGCAGGGGTCACAACTGTGACGAGTCTGCCACTGCAAAGGGCTGGGCAACCCCTAAAATCACATCCGCATGGGCCCGCTGCTTACATGCTTACACATCTCTTGTACCGCCCAGTGGTACAACATCAAGTTACGTCATGTGAGCCTTCTGTGTTCCCACTTCCCCGGGGCGTAAAAGAGACGTTGTTCACACTGAATGCGAGCAATGCAGAGGGAAGCTGCCGGCCCGGAAGTGTGCGAGCGCCAGAGACAAATCAACAGTTCAGGAGGTGGGGAGGTTGTATGAACAAGTATGTGTGATTGAGTGAATAATTGAGTATTTGTGAATGGATATGTGTAAATGAGTGAATGAATGAGTATCTGTGAATGAGTATCTGTGATTAAGGGAATGAATATGCGTGTGACAGCATGGAAGTGGGGAGCGAAGACAGCACAGCAGGGCTATTTGGGGCAAGCATGGCACAAATATCCTGTTTGGGGCAAGAATGACATAGGGAGGTTGTTTAGGGGCAAGCATGGCACAAGCAGGCTGTTTGGGATCAATGATGGCACAGGCAGACTGTAAGAGTGCCACAGGAGGGCTGTTTGGGGGTAAGTGGCACAGGCAGGATGTTTGGGGGCAAGCAAGGCACAGGCAGGCTAGGGCAAAAATGGCACAGGTAAGATGTTTGGGACAGGGGTGTCACAGGGAGGCTGTTTGTGGCAAAGATGACAAGTCCTATGCATCCAATCTGGGTGCTGGGCTGGTCCTGTGGATGTAATCTGGGTGCCAGGGCTGGCCTATGAGCTTTGCGACCTGTGATCTATGTCTGCAATTTATTATGCATTATTTATTTGATCTATACCTTCAAAGCTGAGTTTTCTTGTGATTTTCCACTTGTATATATGCCTGCAAGGAATGGTTTGTGTCTTATTTAGTTGCTCTGTACCTGCAATGCTATGTTTCATGGTTACAAATTGCACATGCGGTTTAGGTCACTCGCTGTACCTGCACCATTAATTTGCTATGTGATCTGCATAGTATTGTGCTCCTCCCCTGTCCTGCGCATGTGGCATCAGGATGTTTCATGCGGAGTCACATACGAATCACATACGACTGACTCTGACAGTCTCCTCCTAATCTGTAGAGTTAAGCAAGGCAAGTACTTTTGTTTTTTTGTGTGTTTTTTGGAGTTGGGGTAGAGAGTGATTGCATGCCACAGAGTGGGGGTGCAAGCAAATGCTTGCCCAGGGTCCAATCAATATTAAAAAAAACCCTGGATTGGAGGAACAGGGCAATGTAAATGTATATATGTATTTGTTTGTAAGCTCATGTGTGTATGGGCAGATGTGTGTAAGAGCAGGTACGTCACATGACTCCATTGGATTCCTGCGTCCCCCTGGTGGTAGAAGAGACGCTGCTTGTGCGCGTCTGCCAGGTAAGTAGCGGGCCCGCTGCTAGAGTGGCGGGCCCGCTCGCAGTTGCTGTGGGCTTAAGGTGCGGGTGCCCCTTTTGTTCTGCCTTAAGGACAGCCGCATAGGCCCAGTCAGTCCGGTCCTGACTGGGCCTATTTTAAGGTAGGGGCCTGGATGGCCAGTCCAGGCCTGTTGACAGAGGTTGGCTTTAGACAAAAACTCTTTTCTTGCTGGACAGCCTGCACCACGAGATTCAAGATGCTAAAGGACAGACTCGCCATTAATGTTTTATACCATTGTGGTAATTGGTTATTATCACTGGCATGTAGGTCAAAGTGTATGCTTTAGATCCTTTTGTTTATTCCTTCTCCTGCCGATTGTGTCTATTATGGTTATGTTATGCCACACCTCCCAAGTGACCTGCTCTAGCAGGCAGTGGGGATCCGGGGTTGGTTGGGTAGATACTCTGATCCCCCTGACTGCCCCTAGGAGCTGTAAAATCAATGGAGGTCTGTGCTGTTGCAGCAGAGGTCTTCACTATAGCTCCCATGTGGCCACCTACCAACTTTCTTCTGCTTGGGTAAGATGGGTGGAGGCCAGTAATTACTACACAATTAAATCACTCTTAATAAAAATATAATGTCCCTTTAATCTAACAGTTGGATGCTCACAGATGGCACGTCAGGTTTTAGTTTCAACAACCACATTTTCAAAGCCTGTAAAAGTAGAATTGGAAAACATGTAAAAAAATATTCTCTGTATCATTCTTTGCAATTCTCTGCTGCCCTCTACAGTCAGAGAGTTGTCTAAAATATTGGTTACAACTGCTTTTTTTGTGATAAGTGGCCCTTGATGAAGCATTATTTCACGAATGACAAGCAGGAAATGAGTCATTGGAGCTACTCAACTCTGCTCTGTTCTGGTATGTGCTCTCTCAAACCGGAACCACAAACAAAGGCAGGAAATGAAATATCGAATCCTAAAGGAAAAAAGTTATTTTTGGTAAATCTCTTTAGCACAACTTATCGTCATTCTCAGATCTTTCTTTATGCTGTATCTCAGACTTTTTAGATACTGAAAACCTCTTGTACCCCAGCTTCTTTAGAAAGGAGCTCCCAGCTAATGAAGGATCAGGAAAGAGTTTGCCAAGGTTTCCCTCAGGAGAATTCTAATTTTCAGTCACAAAAAGGATATTACCACAGGTTGCTAATCACTGTTTTTTCCTACAGCTCACTGTGAGTTTTTTTCTTTCTTTTTTATGAAGCTGGATGGGTCACACTCGGACCTCTGTAGTGACACTTTATATTATTATGCTGTGTTTTCTAGACTCGTTTATTAGAAAAGTAGATTATTCCATTGATGCATTTCCTTTTTGAAAATAAATGATATATATACACACATATATATATTAGACTGTTCCTGTGTTCGGTTTCGGGGGAATATTTGTGTACATTCTTTGTGTTCGGTTTGGTTGACTGGGGTGTGAAACGGACTGGGGTGTGAAACCACTCGCTGGATACACATGACCACACACTACAGTCTTACCTCACCTGGCTAGACTACTGCAGCATGTGACTACCTGTATCCACTACATAAGCGATTGATGACTCACGCTGTATGTATAGTAAGAAGGAGGTACGTAAGCCACCAAACCACCAAGTATTTGCCTTGACTCAGTTGATCACCCTCTGTTTATACCCGCTCTACCCTAGCTTAAGAGATCAAGTTGATGAGATCATGTCTTAGGGCACATTCCTCCAAGATAACAGAGCATCTTTGAGCTTTGGTGGTGCTGCTCATTAGTGCTCTTAATATTATATTTCTAAGCAAGCCTTTTGACGTCTTGATCACTTGCCTCTTCAAAAACTCTTCAAAAAAAAAAGTCACAGATGTCAGACCTCAGCTTTTCTCAGTCTACACCATAGCCTAGGTTTCAGTATGGCCTTAAAAATGAGGACACTCACACCTGTCTACTGTTACTTTCCTTGGTGAAACACTATATCCAGCTGTTTCATTTGGTTACATTTTCCTTCCTTGTTCTGCAGGCAATTGGCCATTCCCTGAATCAGTATCATCTGTGCTAAAAGCATTACCCAAGTGTGCTCTGTTAGATATGACTTTTAAGATAAGGTCTCCTTAATTGTTAAGAGTAAAATGAAAAAAAGGTTTGTCACTTTAAGATAACTAACTAGGAGACAAAATATATTACATCAAACTGTGGACTGCAGTAGTATCATAGACACCTGTGTGTTTTTACGTATTACTTTGGTAAGCTGGCCATAATGGACAACATGGGTGCTAAATCTGAGGGGAAAAAAAGAACAGAAGTAGTTTAGTGCCCCATACAGACTTGCCAATGAAGCATAAATATTAAAGAGCTTCATAAGTTCTTTAAGAGACATTCATTAAACTGTAGGGGGGAAAGCAACATAATTTTACTTTAGGAAAATCTGAAGCTTCAGAGATGCAGCTCAACTTCCCCTGCCACTAGTCCAGCTGTTGCACTACTTTCTGTTCCTTGAAACAGCCAGCAACAGGAAATCGCTACACTTCAAATCAATTGGAACGCTTTCTGTGGATGCATGCAGGAGGCCTCATTAGACCCCCATGAGCCAGCACTGGGGTGAGTAAAAGATAGAAGAGGCAAATGTGTAGGGGAGAATGTGTATGCAGTTACATTGCGAATAAAACTAATTGAAAGGGGGCATGTAGCTGTCATACACCAATCAGCCATAACATTATGACTGCCTAATATTGTGTAGGTCCCCCCTTTGCCACCAAAACAACCCTGACTCGTCGAGGTATGGACTCCACTAGACTTCTGAAGGTGTGCTGTAGTATCTGGCACCACATTATCCTGCTGAAAGAGGACAATTCTATCACGGACTACCGTGTCCATGAAAGGGTATACATGGTCTGCAACAATCTTAGGTAGGTGGTACCTGTCAAAGTAATATCCACATGAATGGCAGGACTCAAAGTTTCCCAGCAGAACATTTCCCAAAACATCACACTGCCTCCGCCGGCATGACTTCTTCCCATAGTGCATGTTCCAGGTAAGCGACGCACGTAGTCTTCCATATGATGTAAAAGAAAACGTGATTCATCATACCAGCCCACCTTCTTTCATTGCTCCACGACCAATTTTTATGTTCACGCGCCCA
This sequence comes from Spea multiplicata, assembly GCA_009364415.1. NCBI lineage: Eukaryota > Metazoa > Chordata > Amphibia > Anura > Pelobatidae > Spea > Spea multiplicata. The sequence continues at coordinate 35,696 of VKOC01016543.1, forward strand.
TTGTAGGCGCTTTCGGTAGGGTTCAGCATGGGCACCTGGTAGGGGTCAGCTATGCAGCCCCATATGCAACAAACTGCAATGCACTTTTTTCTGCAACATGAGCTACAGTAGCTTGTCTGTTGGATTAGACCACACAGGACAGCCTTTGCCCCCACGTGCATCAATGAGCCTTGGCCTCCCACCACTTTTCCTTTCTTGGACCACTTTTGATAGGTACTGTCCACTGCAGATTGGGAATATCCCAGAAAAGCTGCAGTTTTGGAGGCCCATTCGTCTAGCCCTTGTCTAGCTTTCAACTTTGAGGATGAAATGTTCACTTGCTGGCTAATATATCCCACCCACTGATAGGGGCCATGATAATAAGATTATCAGTGTTATTTACTTCACTAGTCAGTGGTCAAAATGTTGATAATGGCTGATTGGTGTATGTATTAAAGTGTATATTACGGCCAGAGTGTCCCTGTAACAGCTGTCAAGCTGTGTATTAAAGAAAATGCATACAGAACTATCTAAAGATCACCCTATTCTCTGACGAATTTAAATCTAACAATTTTTAACCCCTTTTTAAATTATACCAGAATTTGCTTCAAATCACTAGAATGGTGTGTGACAAGAGAATCACACAGAAAGATGAAGTATAGTGTACCGAATCTTCAAGAGGTATGTTTGTAGGTGTTATGGTGTGTGAGAATCAATTCCAATAGATGAATATCCACCGATGAAGAACAGAATCAGCCAACCTGCAGCTCTCCAGCTGATGTTTAACTACAACTCATAGGATGGCACTGATATTATTATCTAGCTATGAGTTCAATGGAACTACATGAAATAACAGTAAAACCATTGCATTTTTTTTTTATAAAAATGGCATTGTGCAATTTCACCATAACTCAGTAATCAAATAAAATTATGTGGTTTGAGAGGAAACACGGAAGACCTTACATGCTGTTGTAACCATTTCAGGTAACCTGCCAACAAAGAACAGCTCTACATCTGTTTGAATTAGTGTTAAACCGTTTCAGAAAATAAGATACTCGTATAATGTGGAATAACACTGTGTAAACTTGCACGTTCATTGATTCAATTCAATAACTGACAAGAAAGCAATCTTGTCCCATTACACAGTTGTTAGTAATCCATAGCTGGCAGAAGTAGCAGGAAGCACATGGGTAGCAACCTTACTTCCAGAATGATTCACTGTCAAATAAATTGCAACATGGGAGTAAAGGAAGGGTTAGCAGAAAGTAAACTTTGATATCAATATATAAAAATCAATGTAACATTTGTGATGTAGATAAGCATACCTGGGAACTTATGGGCTCTGGCTACCCGGAGCCTTCCCTTGCGGGACGCGGCCAGGACCGCACACTGACGTCGGTGGGTGTTCCTGCTGACATCAGTGGGCGTTCCTGCTGACATCAGTGGGCGTTCCCGCTGATGGCAGCAGGAAACACCCCCATTTAAAGGGAAAATGGGCGGGGAGTGTCAAGACCGTGCTCTCATGACCCGGGGGATTCGGAGAAACAGTGCTCACCTGGCAATCTCCGGGTCAAACCCAGAGAGTTCGCAGGTATGTAGATAAGGCACACTCATGACTAATGACATTTACATGGAGAAGCTGCAAAAGTATTCATGTCAACTAGATTGTAAGCTTGCGAGCAGGGCCCTCTCTACCTAATGTATCGTATTGTCTTAGTCTGTCAATTCTCGTCTTGTCATATCCCTTGAACACAAGTATTGTAAAAAGCACTGCATAAATTGTTGGCGCTATATCAATAATAATAATAATATTAATAATGTCAACAATAATAGCTATATATGTTCTCTATCACTAGGTGGTGATATTGTCTTTGATAAAATGGTTTTCTTTATACAATTAAAGAAAATCCAATCTTGTAAAAGGAAATACTGTTTCATAAACTATGAATAAAATAACACTATTTTCATTTATACAGACATGAGCTTGACTAAGTCAGTACTTACACCAGTAAAATGGCAACGGGCCTCTGGCTAATAACGGCCCCACACTTACCTGATCTGCTACTCCAGTGGCAGATTTGGTCCTGCAGTGTGCGGCCATCAGCTTAAATTAATAATGTTTTGTATTTTTTAATAACGTTTAATTTTTCTAAATTACCTCAGTAATATATAGAGGAACTGCACTAGGCAGAGTCTGGGTATCACACTGTCTGTACTAGTGGCTTTCATGGAATGACTTGACATTGTTAATTATACGCGACTCTCGTAACTGGTATTCTTTTTTTATAGCTGTAGTCTCTGAATCAAAGCGATAATTAGCATCTGGTCAAAAAGGTTTCTAGGTTTCAATTAAATCATCAACACAAAAGCTAGGGTACAAGTCTTACCAATATGAACATGGAAAGTAATGATTCAGCAGTTTAAACTTCTATTAGTACACATCAGGCCTGGACTGGCTATTCATCGCCAGTCCCGCCCTGGCACACATTGATTTGTTGGTGACTCCAGTTAATGTCAAAAGGACTGGAAAAGAAGATTTAGAATTACTTTTTTCATTTTACAGGGTAGTCCACTAGGTGGCACTCATGCATCAATGGGAGTCAGAGTTTGTAAAAATCTTCGTTAACTGAAAAAAAGGGGCTTCTGTAAAAAAAGTGACACATATTATTGATGATTTTAAGTCGCTTTCTTAAGCCTCATATTTTACATTACAGTATGCTTAACTAACCTATGTTAGGCAGACTTGATGGAATCTGCTGTCACTTTCTATGTAATCGTGCACACATATCAAAAGTCCATTCCAGCCCTTTTTTCATGTTAAATGCATATTTGAGTCCATTTAGACTCCAGGCCATCTTACTGCATGTAAAATCAGTATATGTGTTCTTTAGTTATTGAAGTAAGAGAATTAGATTTTTGTTTTACATAAATCCTGTCCCCAGTTGCCTTTGCTGAATAAAGGGAGCATTCATATATATAATTCTTCAATTTACTTAAAACATGCATTTTCGGGATACCAAGGGACATGCTGGCCTAGTGGAATACAAAACATTTCCCAGAAGGCTGTCTGTCCTGGGGTCACTGTGGACAAGGATGGACCATCCCAGGGGAAAGTAGGACAATAACCAGGCCAAATCATGGGGACTCCTTTACGTAACACATAGTTATATGTCCCAGCAGTAGTAGAGCGGAAGTAAGTGAGCTGTAACTGAGAGCATATATGAGTGAAGGAGAGTGCGCATGCATGTTTTAAACTAAAAAGCAGATTAGACGTGGGGCTGATTTAGAGTGTATGGGGCTACCAACCCCGTGGGCCTGCCAAAAGATGCCAGTCCTGAATATGGTGGCCAGTAAACTCCGGCAAGCAGCCACACAGATCTGTACAGAGCTGCGTGGCGAATGCAGACTTTGGGAATGAAGTAGACTTAAGTCATCTGTCTCCGGAGCTGCCAATTTGCTTCTTCCTTCAGTATCCTGGAGGCTAATGATCAGTGGTGTCATGTAAAGCAGTGTCATATGACTGACTCTACACTACTAGCACAGTAGTATTCTCATGCAAGGGGGGTAAACTTAAGCCAGGCAATCGAGTGGTCAGCTGATTCTTTTCTCTGTGTTTGTATCATCAAACTAAAATGTTTTCCTTATATTTACAAAATATTTGGCACACTGGCAATGTAAAAGTATGTCATATTATCGCTCTCCCCAACCATCCCACACAGTGACCTAATTAGAATGCAAACAAATCTAAAGATTGCTAGAAAACAAAACTATTGCTTAACATCTGCCTCCTCCACCCTGTGCTGCCTGTGCCTCCCTGCACCTCTGACATTCGCTGCTTACCATTTCCCTGCATGCTTGTGTCACGCATCCATGTACTCATCTAGAAATGATGAGTTAACACCTCCTCTTTTTTGTTTAAATCTAATTGTCTGCAAATAGGTACAACAACTTTGTGACACAAAGAGGTATATTCAATAAACTGTGAATGCATGTCACTTGACTAAAATGTGGGTTTACAGAAACAAAGTCCTGTACATTTATACAAAAGTGCAACTCACAATTTCATTAAATCCAGCTTGACTGCAGGAGAGTTGAAAATAGGTAACCCAGTCATTCAATAACTTGCAAGTTTTACCTCTCAAGGACTTCCAGGATATTTTATTTAAAAATAGAAATCCCCATTTTGTTGGGGCTGTTCTCTCTCCTCTTCCTAACTAGTTCCCTGGGGTCTCCAATGAGTAAGAAGCTTAAGAGGGGCACACAGAGTTCTTTTTGATGGACTTAGACCGCACATTATTAATGTTCGAGAATGCTGCTTCTTGTCCTGCATTGGCGCCTTGCAAACAAACTAAAGATTCAATCTACAAAACTAGATTACAAGGTATTTCTGTAAAATAATCTGATATATACAATATAATAGTTTTGTCAATGTGGGGAATGAATGTCAAGCTGGGCAGGTCTTAAAGTAGAGACCGATCAGAGTGTACATGTTGCACTGATTGGCCCCTGTCTTGTACAGAATGACAAGTGTTTTTTGTTCCCTCTGCTGCCTACCGTTACCTTTTCTCTTCCCCACCCACTTCCAGCACCTTCGTGCCCCACTTACTCTAACACACCTCCTCCAGCGCCACTGTGCTCCGACCCACTCCCTTCTTCTTGTTCTGGCCTGGCCCTTCCAATGCCCTTCCCCCTCCATCTTCCCTCTGATCCTCCCAGCCCCTTCCTACCATCTCTGCTCTAACCTGCTCCCTCCTGCCCCTTTTGCTCAGATTCACCCCTCTGCTTCTGCCAGTCCCCTCTACACTGACCCACTGATGTTGCCTAAAGCTTAAGGGCAGTTGGGTTATGCAGCAGTGCAATGATCTGAAGCACACATGCAAGTCCACCTCTTAATGGCTCAAAATAAACAAAATGAAGGTTTTGGAGCAGCCTGGTCAAAGTCCCGACTTTAAAAAGGCAGTTCGTGCTGAAAAGCCTCCAGTGTGTCTGAATGAAAGCAATTCTTCCAAGTAGAGCGAGCCAAAATTCCTCCACAGCGATGGCAAAGCCTCATTGCCAGTTATCTCAAACAATTGATTGCAGTTGTTCCTGCCAAAGGGTAGTACAATGAGTAATTAGGCTTAGACGGGCAATTACTTCTTCACATTGATGGTATAGGTTTTGATGAACTTTTTACGTTCAATAATTTAAAACCACCATTTTGTGTTAAAAATTATTTGGATGATCTGAAACAAATATAGAAATGGCAAAAATAGAAACAATCAGGAAGGAGACAAATACTTTTTCGCAGCAGTGTACTCTTACCAACAAAGTAATTTTCACATAACTGTTCTTTGCAGTAGCAGGGGGCGGAAGGGGCGGTTTGCCCTGGGTGCAGCTCATCAGAGGGGTGCCACCATGCCGGCACCCTTCCAGAAGATGGACAGTAATGTCCACTGCTAATCAAGCAGGCTCGGTTGGGGAGATCAAGGATCTCCCTCTAACCGCCTTAAAGACAATCAAGGTAGCTGGAGGTCTGTTAATGTAGACCTCTGATCTTGCTCCCTTGCGATGTGCATGGCAACTGATGCTGCGTGTCAGGATTTACTGTCATATCCCGGCACACAACACTGAAGCCGTGCCCACCGCCTTCTTCACTCACTGCACCGGAAGAACAAAGAAGAAGAAGAGCCAAAAGGAAGAATGAAAAGGAGGAAGAAGTGGCAGTGACAGAGGAAATGTAGAAAAAAATTCAGTGAGAGTGGATTAGTAAGTGTGTGAGAGTGATGGGTGTTATGCTGTAGTTTAGGCTGAATGTTTGTGAATGAGTGTGTGTGATAGCATGGATGTGTAAATGGGGGGGATAGCATGGCATAGGGAGGCTGTAATCACATTCCTATCATGCCCAGGTTCCAGTATGTACTGGCTGTCTGAGCATGATAAGAGTGTGATTGCTGATAATCTGCTGACATCCTTCACCATGGGACGCAACAAGCGACAGTCCTCCTCTCAATCGTCCTCCAATCGGCGCCTTCCCTTCGTGCATATTTCCGCACCCCGGCGGTGCTGGATTCTCAAGGGCCTACTGACCAGGAGGCCTCGTCTCCTGCAAGCTCCCGGGACTCCGATGAGCCGGACCCTGAGCACCTGTCTAATGTAGTTGAGACACCTACCTGCTTTGCTGAGGTGCTTCGCCTATTTTCTTCGGCTCCATGGAGAGCGGATTTCAGCACTTTGCTCCAGGAACTGAAACAGACGGTAACCGATGCGGCCTCAAGTTAGAGCTCACCCGTGTAGAGGGCAGGATCTCCAGGCAGGCAGAGAAGCGCACGCAACAACAGCTGACCTCACCAAGCTCACTTCACGGCATACAACTTACCTGGCAGAATACAGAAGGCGGCTGGAGGACCTCGATAACAGGGGCCGCCGCCACACCATTCGTATTCGTGGCCTACCCAAAGTCGATCCCAGGGCACAGGAAGATGTCGAGGACCTGGTGGTACGTCTCTTTCGAGACCTCCCGGGTCAACCTGTGGACACTGTCCTTCGTTTTGACAGGGCACACCGAGTGTTGCGACCTAGGGGCCCCCCACTATCTCCCCAGGATGTGATATGCTGCGTGACTACCTTTCATGTTAAAGAACAGATTATGCATCGTCACAACATTACTTTCTTTCAAGATCTCTCTGACCTCACCCTCAGACCACTGACTCTGGAGATACGATGCCGCGGCCTACCCCTTTAGCCTGAATGCTCGATCTGGTGGTGCCACGGTTACGCTTATATATCATCATGAGCGACCTGCTTTTCTGAGAGATCTCCGTCTTCCTGACATCTCTGTGGAGGATTGGGGCTTACCTGATCTTCGGCAGAGTTGTGGAGTCTCTTCCCTAGGATTGGGAGCTATGAGACGAGGCGGTAGCTCTCCAGCGAGACCATCCAGACGCGAAGTTGGGTTGCATGCCCCTTCTGCTGGAGCCGCGGCGACCACGGCTGAGGAATGATCCACTGCTCCTCCTGCTCTTCGTGTGCTCACTCCCGTGGACTCACCGTCTACCGCTACCTGGTTCCTGTGATGCGGTACTTTGCCTTCTGTTTCCCTTCCCCGAAGTTTGGCTCCAGCCGGGAAGATCTGACGTTCTGTGGCGCAGCAGTGGGGACAGCGCTGGAATGCCTCTAGAGGGACTTCTCTTGTTCCTCGCCAGCGTGGACATATATGCTAATAAGCAAAGTCCTTTTTTCTTCTTTTTATTTTTAGTTATCTTTATTTTTATATGGGGTCTGGGATGGGGTAGGGGGGTTGTGGTTGCTTTTTGTTTTGTTCATTTTCATTTTAATCTGCCCTGATACTTACCAATGTTTTCGGTCGCCCAAGTTTTATCTCTAGCTTGTGCGCAAGATACAACATATGGCTGTTAGAATAGTTGAGTGAGAATAATTTTTTATTTTCCCCCTTTTTTATGGTTTGTTGCTCTCTCTGGCTGTTGCTCAGCAGCATTGGGAAGAGTAGTGGATGGTGAGTGGGTGGGGGTTTGTTTTATTATTTTTCATGTCTGCAACGAGTCCACGCGATTTGGGTTTTTCTTCATTATTTTCCAAGTTAGGTTGCTGGTGGGTAGACCTACCTGTTCGAGTGTTCAGTTTTGTTCACAGATTGCTCTTGTTGGCCCGGTCTTTTGGGGCTTTCGTAGCCCTCTTAGCGTAGGTGTCATTGGTTCGCCAGGGCGACTTTGAGGAGATTTCCCGATCTCCTGTTCTTGTTCCTGGCTGACACCCTAGGTACTTGATTCCTTTCCTCCTCCCTATCCCCTCTGTTCCTTACCCTGTCTTCCCTTGCCTGCTCTCCCTGTTTGTTGGTGTTTGTTGTCCTCCCCCATCCCCTTTTTTTTACTTTTCTTCTTCTCTCTCTCCTTTACTCTTTGTCTATCTGCCCCTCTCATTAAACCCTTGGCTTGGTGGACATGGCTTTTCGTCCTGCCAATTTGGTGCTGTTCTCCACAGTTTCGAAACATCATCATGTGTCTGTCGTATTTCTTCAAGAAACTAATTTTCGCGGCTCCTCATACCCGGAGTTGACCACTCGGGATTTTCCTTTCGCATATTATAGTATGAACCCTTTGGCTAAGTCTAAAGGAGTAGTTTATCGCTGTCTAAACATTTCCCTTGGTTGGAAGTTCCGACGAAGAGGGAAGGTTCCTTTTTGTTAAGGGGAAGGTGGCTGAAGTGATGTATACATTCGCCAATATTTATGTTCCCAATACTAAGCAACATGTGGGGCTCTAAAACTTCGCGGCGTTTGCAAGATTTCCAGGAAGGGGTCCTGGTTTTTGGAGGTGACCTTAATGTAGTCCTGGATCCGAAGTTGGATTCCTCTACTGGCCTGTCCCAGACCCCAGCCTCTGTGATTCGGAAGATAAGAGCTGTATTGCGAGAGGCACAATTGGTGGTTTGCTGGATTTCAGTTAGTTCTCTGTCCCTCATACATAGATTGTCTGTTTCTCCCGCATTACCATCTGTCCTCCCTGGTGACAGCCCACTATGCCTCTATCACTTGGTCGGACCATGCCTCTGTAGTGATGTCCCTTCGCTCTTCCCTCCATAGACCTACACAGCTCACTTGGCGTTTGAATGAATCCTTGCTCTCTGATACCGTAGTGTGTGATTCCATAGATTCTACTCTCAGGTGCCCCTCCCTACAGTCTGGGAGGCACATAAATGCATGCTACGGGTGATGTTGATTAGTTTGGGTTCAGAAAAGAAAAAGGCCAACGCTCGTAGGTTCAGTGACCTTTACCTGCGGATAGAGCAGCTGGAGGGGATTCATAAAGACACGCTGCAGGACGCTGACTTAGTCAAGTTGTCTGTCCTGCGTCGAGAACTTGCCTCCCTCCTTAATGACCGGGCTCGGAGGCATTATACTACACTTAAGGCTATATACCATGAACATGGTAACAAACCGGGGAACTTTTTGGCTAGGGCCCTGCAAGCTCGTTGTCGTCAAACTTATATCCCTAAGATTCGTGGCACTAACAGGATTCTTTGTCATCTCCCTCCATTCGGATCAATGCAGCTTTGTCCCCGCTAGGGAGTGTAGGGATGGTACTATCCGTGCCCTCAACGTCATTCACTTACTTAAATGCTCGGGTTCTGGTCCTTCATGTTTGCTGTTCTTAGAGGTGTGGGTTTTGGCCCTCACATGCTTCAGTGGATTGCTTCCCTCTACTCTGTACCCTCTGCGAGAGTTAGGATAAATGGTGCGCTCTCCCCCTCATTTCCCATAACCAATGGTACTAGGCAGGGCTGCCCCCTGTCCCCTATGCTTTTCGTCCTTTCTTGCAGCAGTGAGAGATAACCCTGATATTACAGGAGTGCAGTGCGGAGGTGTTCATCATAAGGTAGTTGCCTTTGCTGACGACATGCTTTTTGCCCTTACGAACCCCAGGGTCTCTTTGCTAGTGCTCATGGAGGAATTTCACAAATATGGCCACCTGTCAAATTAGAAAATCAACTCTAATTCTAACTCTAACTCCAAGTCCCCGTTGAAGTGGAATCTCTGTCCTCTGCGTTCCTGTTTCGATGGTGCTCTTCCAAGATGCGGCATTTAGGCGTGTGGTTGGCTGTTGACGCTTACCTTCTGTATACTTTCAACTTTCCTCCTCTTCTTGAAGTGATAAGGAGAGATATTTTGGCTTGGAACTCTCTCTACGTTTCATGGGTGGGACGGATTAACGTTCTCAAAATGAATGTGCTCCCCAGAGTATTGTACTTGTTGCAGGCTTTACCTGTTAAGATACCTTGTGCTTTTTTTCGTCGCTTAGGACACTATTTATTTCATTTTCTGCTGAGCTCTGGAATGCATCCAGCACTTTACCATGCCATGTATCTTATTATGTTACTACCCTGCTGTGTACTTTCTACCATGTCCTGTACTTTATTATTGCTCTTTTATTGTTTCTTTTTGTTTCTCAATAAAACTTTGATTTACAAAAAAAATCACACTCCTATCATGCCCAGGCAACCAGTACATGCTAGAATCTGGGCATGATAGAAGTGTGATTGCTGTTAACCACATTATATATTGTTATTGATTTTTTTTGTCTAATTTTGGTGTGTTACTTACTTTTATTAAAAGTAGTTTTTTTGTTTGGAGGGAGTCATATTCAGCCAAGTGAACGCTGAATTTTCAGTTTTGGTCCAGAATAAGCCAGACACTGAAGTGGTAGGCCTATACCACATCAATGTTTGGCTTAGTATATAGGGATAGGGGTTATGCTGCATTATTGTCAATGTCTGGCTCAATGTATAGTGATAGGTGTATAGGCTCAATGTATCCTCAATGGGTTATGCTGTACCACTGTCAGTGCGTGCCTAAGTATATAATAACCGTTATCCTGTACCACTGTCAATGTTTGCCTCAGTAAATAATGATAACAGTAATTCTATACCACTGTCAATGTTTGCCTCAGTATATAATGATAGCAGTTATGCTGTACCCCAGTCAATGTGTGCCTCAGTATATAGTGATAGGTGTAATGCTGTACCACCGTCAATGTCTGCCTTAGTATATAGTATAGTTATCATTAGTATATAATGATAACAGTTAAGCAAACATTGACAGAGGTACTGCATAACGATAGATGCTATGCAGTTTTAAAGTGTGTGGGGGGGTGCCACATACAGGATCCACCCCAGGTGCCAAATACTCTAGGTATGCCCCTGGTTCTTTGCAGGGAGGGCTATTCTATATGTATAACCCCCAGATGTGAAGCGCGCTCTGTTGTAAGCTTTACAAGTTTGTTTAAAAGTTCACCTTGGGTTAGAGATAATTATGCTACAGGTGCGGACATTGTGAAATTGGGTAGTAGTCTATTCTGGTTTTGCCCCAAAGCTTCTAAAAGTATTGCCCAATCTAGCTTTAAAGCTCTGCATGGAAAATGAACTTGTGTAGCTCTCAAATGGAGTAGGACTATCCAAGTCCAGCAATAATATTGTCCTTGTATGTTTGCTGTGGTTCTGTGACTGCAAAGCTTATTTACACCTTAGATTTATAATGTATACATAACAATTTCAATTATTTTCAATTATAAACACAAAGTCAATAAGACTATTGTCTTTTTAAACAGAGTCTAAATGTATTAGCTGTTCTGTTGCATATGCTGTAGCAGCACTTTTTAAAAATACAACTTTGCTTTAATTAAAAGAGGATAATGTAGTAGAAACTAATTTAGTAAACTCTGTGTTTTAGAAATGCACATACGTTTACTACAACATTTGAACAGGTTTTCCCCTTAATTCAGCATCTGTATGAGACAAAACACATCTCCTGCCTGCTTATATACTCACTGACAATCAGAATCAGCCCTGGCTTGGCAAGTTGTTTGTAGAGGTCTAAGGCATGATTTCAATAGGAGTGCTTTCCTATCACAGTAGGGTGAAACAGTACTATGGAGGAGACTTTGCAGCTTCTCCTAAAATTATAAGGTTTATTTGTTTTGAGGTTTAATCGATGCACATTAAGGTACTTACAGTGTCATGGACACTGGAGTATTACTTAAATTTGTGGATTTTGCACAGGTATCTGTTTTGCCAGATTCAATGCAGTGGAATCCACAGTGACAGGTAAGGCAAGCATCTTATTTTGTTTGTGTCCTTGTCATTCCTTATGCTATATTAAAGGGGTTATTAGACAGAAGTAACAAAGCAGAAACTGGCATGATGCTAGTTGAACAAATCTTAGATGGGATATATTGATGACATTTGTTTGCACCTGGATGGGCACACCATTACAATTTGACATCTTTGTGACATCCCTTAGCACAAATTTGATGAATCTAAAATGAACTCCGGTTTTGGTTTCAGATAATCTGATATTCTACACCTTCTCTAAAAAAATACATCACAAACAATTTATTAAATTGGAATAGTTACCACCCTCTTTACTTACGCCAAAGCATACCCAAAAAAAAGGTTACCCACATAGATGTTTCAAATACACCTATTCTCTGGAATTACATTTTAATAGATCTGAGATATTAATTTAGCGAGAGTAAAATCACATCCCACCAATCGAAATTAGTATGTTTCATTTGCACCCATGGTGACAGTCAGTCTTTTTACAATGGCTTTGGCTACATTTTACCAACATTATTTTTATTTGTTTTATATAGTGCCATCACATTCCGTACCGCTGTACAATGGGTAGACATTACAAGTAGTATATAACATAACAATTTGACTAACAGAAAACACTTACACCTCATGGTTTGAACGAGAAATGTAATTATTGATTGAGCCGGAGATTCCCCATGAAGCCACGAATCTCTAGGGGAGGGGCGAGTGGAGAAGCTGCCTCCCCTGGGCCGGTCTTCAGGGCCGTGCCGAGGTAGGTGCAAGATCGTGATCTCCCCAACTAGCCCTGATCAGCGGGCGCCCGATAAGCAGGGCTGGTTGGGGAGATCATGACCTCCCTCTAACTAGCTCAACATTAGGGAGCTCGAGGTCTGGCATTTCAGACCTCCGCTTCCGTACTCCCTAATCACTACGCGCCGGCTATTGATGCCAAGCGCGGGGATGATGTCACAGGCACAAGCCTGTGTTATGGAACCAAAATATATATATATCAGCAAGAAACGCTTATTGCTCTAATGAATATAAGCTGGCTTCGACCAGTATAAAGGGTCATACCTCACGCAGATATGCGGGAGACGCAAGTAGCATTATATTCAATATTAGTTAACAGACAATTCATCTATGTTTTACTAACCGCAAAGATATCCGGCTAGCATCTCGCACCTAGTTACAGGAAAGTACCTAACATTTGCTTGTAACGGTTTTCTGCCTATTTCCGCATAGTTTTAGGATTAACCAATTAATGTGATTTACGTAATCTGACGTCCTTCTTTCCGGACACTATATAACCTATAACATAAACATAATAAAGCAGAGTGATTTTGGACCTGACCCAGAGCGTGTCGTGTGTCTTATTTCTCTCCGTGCACGTACATTTATATTCATATAATTTGGAGCAGTTCAACAATTGAAGAAAAGCTTTATTGAGAAAGCATCCAAAACAGTTGGCGCCCAAAGTGGGGCTCGAGGAAGTCATACCCATCGGGAGTCCCTCCCGGGAAAAGTTCACGCCGTGAGCTGGCAACTGGACCCTGGGACTGTAGCCCAGTTACAAGATAAGATTATCTCTTATCTACCTTGTGTGTCTCTTGTCACTCACATATTTATTCGGAGGAGGAAACTCAGGTGATAAATGCACCCTCGAGAGGCAATAAAAGAACCCCATGTAAATCTACTGTATAGTCATTTTCATTTGTTAAACTGTGGAACTTCCCATTCTGGCAAACACACTATAATGGGAAGGTATCGGTAAAGTGTTACAAGTCTACACCAGATCAACCCAGTCGCTCTGATCCCCACTAACACTAATTTGGACAGCCCAGTCGCCTGTCCGCAGTACGCAATATTACCACAGTGTGTGCCTCATATCAAACAGTTTCAGTTAGTTGCCGACAAGATTACGAGACGGTTACGGAATGGGAAACGATATTAGTGTTCCAAGCGGGTATTGTACGCCCTCCCAACTGGTTGCGGATAGACAAAAAAAAAAGTACATTAAACAATTACCAAAATTGGAAAAGCGATATAAAATATCAAAAGGAAAAACATTATCAATTTATATGTGGCAAAACCTCCTAAATGACAAGACAGGAAAATTAAGCAATAATAAATTTAAAAAATACTGTCAGAATTTAGCTAGATTATAGCAAAAAATTTTAATCGCTAGATGGTAAAAAATGTATAATGAAAAGTACTCAAAATACTTGTGTAAAATTCCAGTATCACATGCGCCACCGCCCTATAATGGCGGCGAGTTGTCGGATTAGGGATGGAGCTGCCCAGCCTGTAATGCAATGACGTAAGGAAATCGTCGCCTGTATCTGTACTGTGAGGCGCCCCGCCCCCTGCCTGATCTGTCTACCACGTCATGTCCAGCACAGGCATCAGTGCCATCTTGTGACACACCTTACCAATCGTTTATAGTGGAAAATCCCTACCAACTACCTAATCCGCCCTCTACGCTATATCCGGTACAGACGTCCTCAGTGAACACTGTTATTACAACATTATCATACTTTATATACAAATGTTTTTCATAATATTATGAAAGTGTATCTAGAGTATACTTGTAGACTTGAACGCAGATGGAAATATACTAGCACTCATTGACCATTGTTGCATTGGAATCACTATTCATTATACTACATTTGTTGGCATTTCTCTCATAAATGCTTCCCCACAAATCTTATGAAGGTTCGGCTAATGTTTTCAGAAAGACGACGTTTAGCTTAGCAAAGTGTCTCGTGTCGCCTGGGCAGGAGTTTAATAGTTGGCTTCTGTCCTCTCAGAAAAAACAGCAACTCTCTCCACTGTCCACTTAGTACTGCAAAAGTGTTCCTGAGTGGGATGAAAACACTATTCAGAAGCAATGTATACTATGACCTTCCTGCTCTAATGAAACACACCATACATTAAAAGAGCTATTCATAACTGCATAAACAATTTTAAGAGAACTAAAACTAAGGGGGTGGCAGTTAAAAAGATGTGGCTACAATATGTATGCATAATGTAGAAATGTAGGTATAAGCACTGGAGTACTACAAAATGCATGACCCCAGCCCTGCAAGATATGTTAAGGGTCCCCTTCGTATTTGCTCAATTATAAGACGACCCCCTAAAATTTGAATATTAATTTAGGGAAAAAGGGAAAAGCCTGAATATAAGACTACCCTATAGGAAAAAAAAAGTTTTACTAGTAAATATTAATTCACATGTAAACTATTTTTTCATATTTAATAAAAACTATTATTGAGAAAAATGATTTTTTTTGTTTTTATTTCCTTTTATTTGCCACTCTGCCCCCAGTTATGCACTGGGAGGAGGTTGTCTGTGTGCATCCAGCACCGGCTGCAGTATGCGCACAGACAGTCTCCGTTGCTGCCAGCACTTCCACTGGGGTTTCTATGGTGGAGCACCAGAAAGTCATGTAATGCCAGCGCTCCGTTATAGAAGCCCCAGAAGATACACCGGCAGCAGTGGAGGTTGTCTGTACAGATGCCCACCGGCTCCCAGAGAGAAGAATCCAGGTCCCCTGCAGATGTACAGAAATATTTTTTCTGAATTTTTTCCAGAGCATTTGTTCGGAAAAAAACCTTATCTTATAATCGAGCAAATATGGTATTTACCAACAATGAAACAAACACCTTGCCCACAATAAAACATTACATTAAGTTGTTAGCAGGCCCACTAAGGCCTGTTGACCCTTCTGCTCTGTAGAGGCCTATGTTATGGGTCAAATCCCGCAGATCTCAGGTTACTTCCCAGTATTTCTGAGCAAAAGTCTTAAAGTCTGGCTCCACGCGTTATCAGTGCTATGTAGCCACAGACCTTGGGAACTACATGCAATAATTGCTATTGCACACAGCAAATTAGACATAGAAATAGATAACTATTAGCTATAAGAATTATTATTACCCAGTGATTGCAATCTGTAACTAAATATTTTCCTCCATCTCTGATGGAATTCAGTATGTTTAGAGCTTAATTATTTCATACTATATTTCACTCGTGCCAAAGCACGCGAACAACAAGTGGGGAGCCAAAATATTGCAGGCACCGTTACTGTTAATATTTATTCCATTCTGCCTAGAGCAGGCATGTCCAAAGTCTGGCCCGCATGCCAATTGCGGCCCGCGTTCCGGACTGTGCTGGGAGCGATACTTATAATGTATTACATCGTATACAAACCGACATGCTGGTAGTTTGTGGAATTACTTTTTGGTCTCCAATTTATGCAGTATTTGGACTGGCGGCCAATACAGTCTTGCTCTGCATGAGGCCTGCTGCTGATGTCTGCAGCAAATGTTTTCCCTTTTCACGCAATAGAAAATCAGATGACCTTTATTTATTTTTGTGTTTAATGGAGTTATGCCAAGAAAGCAGAGATTTGGAAACTTACTCCGACAACATGTCTCCTGAAGCTGACTGGGAGAAACCTCATAGCCAAGTTCTTCTTTAGTTTCTGCAACAATAAGGGCAGAGTGACATATCTGGGGGCATAAAGCATATCAGGGGGGGCAGAGTGGCATATCGGGGGAGCAGGGAGCAGAGTGGCATATCTGTTAGTAAGGTGCATTATGAATTAAGGGGGGACCTTAAAATGGCTATAATAGATACCCAAAAGGTTAAAATACATGTATTCCATATATACCATATATAAAACGCCAATGCAGTTGCCAAGAACACAAATGTTAGACTATTTAATGCACAGATCATAATAAGGCCAGTCCTGGATCTCAGCTTTCCTTCCCACACAATGATTCCATTTTCCAGAGAATGGTAATTTGGCAGAGCAGCAAATTGAAGTTCCACAAGCTATTTGCTATTTTGTTGCCAGAAAACATAAATCAACTTGGAGTCAGCAGAGTGAACCTTGAACTGCAGCCAACAAATTCTTGCAGATGTTTATATCACGCTATCATTTTTTTCTGCAAAGCACATTTTTTAGTGAGGTTTGTGCGTTTTAAAAGCACAAGTCTCAATATGTTTAAAAGTAGTAGCATTTCTTCAGATCCACTGTTTATTTATAACTCCAAAAAGGTACTTTGGCATAGTCACTAGATAAGCAAAGTAGAGACATGTAGCTGAATCCCTAGTTGTCTAATCTGAGATGCTATATTCTTTCAATGAATAAATGCAGATTCCTACTTTTGTTGTGGGTACACAATAGGTATTCAGTTAACACCACAAAATCTCAGTTTACATGCTTGCTATGTGTCTTCTATATTTATTACATACTCCTAACTGCCCCTCATCCACAACAGTAAGGTACATATATTGTTTCAAATTATTAAAGGGGCAGCTTAGTGTCCCATGCAGCCTCACCAGCAAATTATTATTATTATTCTTTATTGTTTTATATAGCGCCATCAAATTCCGTAGCGCTGTACAATGGGTAGACAGGACATAACAAGTAGCATGTAATACTGTATTTGCTCGATTATAAGACGAGGTTTTTTTCAGAGCAAAAAACCCCTCGTCTTCTAATCGGGGTCGTCTTCTAATCAGACCACAAACAGAGGTCTGATTATGAGACTAAGATCCAGATCCCATGCACCGCTGCAGGGGACCTGGATCCTCCTGCCACCCCCCCATTTAACACCCCCCACACACCCACTTCCTGATGTATTGCCGGGGCAGCGAGTTGACGTCTACACGATCCGCGTAGACAACGTCC